>CAJVPT010001329.1:0-21996 GCA_910592055.1 Acaulospora colombiana
TGTAAATAGTACCAAATAAGTGCTTCCAGGTCATAATCACAAGGTCCAGAGTTCAATACCACACAAGGGCCATATAAGAAAAATAATCAGATTGCACGAGGATGGGACTTCTGGCCTCCCTGTTGATTGCTGGACTGAAAAGAATCTATCATGAGGATTATATAAAGAAAGGCCTCTGGTCTAGTTACACAAATCATGTCTGACCTAACCCCTTGAACTGGATAGGAAACAAACTCCAGGACCCTGCTTTTAGAACTGTGGTAATCATCTGAATATATTACTAATTTCAAACTGTACCAGCAAACTCTGGAACCCTGCTTTTAGAATTGCGGCAATCATCTGAACATTCCCTATCCCAAACTGTACCAACAAAATCTGAAATCTAACTACTCTAACTTGGAATATCCCAATCCAGTACTTGCTTAAATGAAGGATCTGTCGAACAGGACTTGTCTGTGATATCACAGGTGGTGACAAAGAAGATAGAAATCTCTTCTGAGGTTCAAATGAAAAGTATCAGGGTATCTGGGTGGCTAAAATAATCCTTGAAGATTTGACACTAGTGTATAAGTTAGTATAGTAGTCTCTTATTAACAAAATTAACTAACTATATCAAAATCGTCATTGATTACTGTTATCAACCATCCGGTCCCTAGTCAGGCGTACCCATCTAAAGGGAGGTTCAAGCAGGTCTGCCTAGGACAAGTTACAATAGGTTATCATTAATTTGCATATATATGTATAAGATGATTGATGTAATGCTTAAGATTTAATTATCAATAAACAACTTATATCTAATACCAGTTGTGGTTTAATAAAAAAAAAAAAAAGTAAATAATACCAAATAATATATAAATATATATGATTTTTTTCACAAGTTTTATAAATTTTTAAATAAATAGTTGTTGAATTTTTAATAAATGGTTAATAAACTTTTAATGAATAATTTAATGAATATTTATCAAATATTTAATGAATTGTTAATAAATTTTTAATGAATAGTTTTAATTAATAGTTGCTGAATTTTTTAATAAATAGTTAATGAATTTTTGATGAATTTTTTGCAAATTATTAATAAATTTTTATTGAATTGTTAATAAATAATTTTGTAACAAATTTTTTTAATAAATTATTAATGAATTATTACCAGATTTTTAATAAATTATTTAATGAATTGTTAATAAATTTTTTGATAAATTGTTAATATGCTGATTTTTTTATTTCCAAATTTTTTATTGCCAAATTTTTGATTGTCAAATTTTTGATTGCTGAATTTTTGATTGCCACTTTATTGCCAAAATAGTAATATGCTGAATGGCCTAAATTTAACTAGTGTTTGAAGAATCAACCTTATCACAATCTATATATGGACTGACTTATATTACTTAAGAACTTCAGTTAGTAGTTAAGGCAAGCTATATATGAAACCATTAGTTATATATAGTTATATCAATAAATATAAACCATTATCTGCTTTTCAGAAGTTGCTCCTAGAAAATTTAATCTCAGTTTTTATAATATGACCTATATAGTATAAATCATTGTACTATAGACCTATAGTTAAATATGGGTCTCTAAAAGAGGAGGCAGAGACAAAAGTCAAATGTCTCTTACTAGTAAACATTAAAATTTTTAAATTAATAACTATAAAAAAACTATCCACAATTGTTCTCTATTATCCAATTTATTGATTTATATATTTTCCGATTTTTGTCTCTATTAAAGTAAAGAGCTATGAATTTTGTCCCTCAAAAAAGGACATAAGTGATCTGTGAAATTTTATATGCTAAATACTTTAGAAACCCATCATTACCTATAGGTCTTGTTATTATATTTCATTAAGCCATATATTAACTATTTTATATATAGCTTCTTGATCTTCATTCTTAATTTTCATTTGATTAGTAATATATTGAATCTATTTTCTACTTTCTTCTTTTCAGATGTCAAGCCTTTTGAAACTTATTGTTAAATACAAGAACAGACAATCGATTATTTCTTCATAAGTTTTGCATCTAATACAAGTAGTTGTTTTATAAACTTCTGATTTTCATTTCTTGAATATCTGTAATATATGAAGTTTATTGTGAATAAGATTTATTAAAAAGCTTTTGTCCATGTTATTCTTGAAGAATACATATAATATATATTAATCTGGCTCTAAAAGACTGTCCAGTTTATCTTGGCTTCTTTTTTACTCCATTTATTTTAAACTATCTTTGATTAATCTAGTTAAAGCTGATATTTCTTTAATTTTATCCATTAATGAACTCTTGGATATCAATACCAATAGTCAAGCCTTTATATATAACTATAGAAAAGATTGTATCCATTTCTGATGTGTACTACTATTCTATTGGATTTTCTTTTCTAGCTAATTTTGTTATTATATCTATTATATTGTTGAAATAATCTTCTTTATATATTTGGATTTTTTTTAGTGTTAATATAAGATTTTTCTTAACTAGATTTCTTATCTTTGTTCAAAGTGACCAGTTAGCTATTTTGATCTATTTTTTAAATGATATAAGTTATTATAATTGTATGGTGTAGCAAGCTAATTAACAAGTTTGTTGCTAATAATCAAAAGCTTATGTAACCTGCAGATATAAGAGTCTATTCTTCTAGCATATACATAAAAATCAGTGCAGAACATATAAAGATTTGAGTAAGTCTCAAGATATTTTTTTTTAAAACTACTTATAACTTCACTATTATAACAATCTATCTAAAAGATTTATCTTTAGATTCATCTTAAGATTTATTATTTTATTAAGTCATTAGAAGAAGTTATATTTATACATTTTTATATATAGAGCTATTACATAATCACTATGGCTATTTTAGTATTATATCATACATAAATTGCATTATAGTTAGCTAATTTTCTATTATCTCAACTTATAGTTCTTTACTTTTTTGATGCGAATGGATTGTTTGCTTATTCTTCTATCTTGTAAGAAGTATGGTAATAGTCAACAATCAATTGTTTCATATGAGCTTTGATCCTATCATGATTATTGGTCATATGATCACAGTAAAAATTCTGAACTTGGTCTGACTTCTTTGGCCATTAACAATGATATTTCATATTCTAATAGCTATTTTGCGTCTGTGAAAATAGTAACATTTATATCTTGAGGTAAAATATAAAGTACTATCAATATTACTAGAATTTCCACTATGCTGCTGAAGTCCATGGCAGTCTTTTTATTGAGAATTGGTTAATAATAATATTGTCTTGAGTTTAAATTCAAGTGAAACCCATCTGACACTCAGTTTCAATATCTTATACTTCTTTCTTAAAGAATCCATCAATATAGAAAGTAAAGTTTTTATGTTTATTGTTTAATTTAATATATATTTTTTTTTGATATACACAACTTTGCCCATTTTATTGATTATATGTGTTACATTTACTTTTGTATACAAAGCAATTTTGTAAACTTTTTCTATGTTTAGCAAAACAATAAAACCAATTGATACTATACCTATTGTAACATATTATTCTTGAGGAAGATACTAACATGCCTAGGCTCCATTAGCATGCGTGAATAGGATGTCAAAAATGCTGGAGAACCCTTGAAAAATATTTTTCAGAAAATCAGTGGCAATCTCTGTTGATTGTATTTGTGTCAGTCCTTGGGTGGGATTGGAGTTGTTTTCCCTATGCTTTTTTCTTCTTCATTTTCTTCATTTTGTTAATGATGCCTTGTGCCTTTTCCCATACTTGAAAGTGCTCATATCTGTCACTCCAAATATTGTATGTGATGAAACGGATATTGTTTGTATAGATTCGAATAGTTTCCATAACCTTGTTTGGGCTTGTGAACTTGCTAACCATGCTTATTATCTTTCTGCTGATGGCACCTTTTATTAGAAGGTTCCATAGATTGGACTCTTGAATATACTCAGTGATTTCGTCTTTTGCAGTATATGGGCTTTCTTTTTTTGTTCTTGCTGTGATTTCCCGATATATTGTTGAGGTGATTATTTTTTCAATTTCAATTCCATGGTGTGGATATCAGAAAGAGTGAATATTGTTTTCTGTCATGAGACATGCAAAACATTGGATTGAAGTGTATATTTCAGGTCTTCTTTTGTGTGGTTTGTCCATAGTTGGGAGTTCAGAATTCCATAATTTAATTGTGAATCTTCTTTGGATGTGATCAAAGCTGTCTGTATATTTTTCAGTAAATTTTGATGAATGTAGAAGTTCTGTGAATAGTTTTCAGTCTATTGCACTTTGCTGGGGTCAAAAAATATTACAGTTTCTTTAATGATTTTTCTATTTGTATGTGAGTTTAGCTTATCATATCTATTTCAGGGATTTGCGAATTGGGCCAGGTATTTTGATTCTTTCATTGTATATGAATGATGTTACTGTATTTTTTAGGGTGATTAATTTTATATTGCCATCTGCAGTTGTGTTGATTAGTGCTATCTTGGCCATCTTATCTGCTGTATTAAAGACTGTGTTCGTTTCTTGGTCTTTGTCTATTTTGTGCCAATAAATTGTTTGGTGTGAAGCTTGAATCATTGCGTGTAGGTTGTGGATGATTCTGTATTCTGAAATACCTTTGGTTCTCTGAGCTCCTGCACAGGAGATTTCTTTGATTAGTTTGGTAGAGTATATATATATTTCAAGGATAGTTCTTAGTGATATACATGCTATAACAACTGTAGCTATGAGTAGTTTGGCTCTGAATGCTGATGATTGTCCGTCAAGTTTTATACTAATTGTTTCCAGAGCATCTCCGGCATCATTTTTCATGACGATACCAATGCCCATTGATGTTGGTTGCTTGATATTAAAAGCTCTATTAGTTGGTATATATATTCTTTTGTTTGTTTCTATTTTTTTGGATATGTTGATGAGTCTTTGTTTGGTCGGATTTGTTAACTCCAGAAGTTCAGTCAAACTTCTTATAGAGAGTAGTGTGCTGAACTTGTATTGAGTCGAGTGCACTGTTGGGTTCATGTATCCACCTGTTAATACTATTGGGCAATATCTGCATTCTTAGTTGTGTACTTGATTCGGTAACCTGGGTTGATTTTGATATTGATATGACTGGTATTACTGTTGTTATATGTTGCAATGCCTTGAAACAGCACATGCCAGGTCTGTTGTCTATGTTTTCATTGAGGTCACAACCTTCACATTTTTCTATTGGGGATTCATTGCTCATTGTGTAGTGGTGTAGTTTGAGTATACTTCCTTTGGTACTGATGCGTTTTCCTAGGGTGATAGCATTGTTCTTCCTTTTGGTACAGTACCAGGACTGATTCATGTTCTGTCATGTCTTTTGAGATTGAGTGCATAATTGATCTGATCTATACTTCAGGGTTGAGAGTGTTGTATAAATCATGTTTATCTATGTACTGTTGAATCATTGATTTAAGATATTGGAACCACTATGGTTCTTTTCTCTTTTTCATTTTGTTGTGTAGTGCCTCTACTTGATGCCAATCGAGTGCTTTGGTATGGTAGGTGTTGAGTAATTATTCAACCCAAATTATGTTGTGTGTCCTAAGACCCTTTCTGATTTTGTTGTACATTGTTGTATTTATAATATTGTTGATATATGTCAATTCTACTGTATGGGCATTTCTTTCGATATGTCAGAATATAGAGATTTTTTGTGCTTGAATTTCTCTAAGAAAGTCTTGTAAGAAGTTTGTCCAAGAGATATGAATTTTTGGGCATTGTTTGAAAATGTCTTGACTTTGCCATGTTGCTTATTGCAGTTGTTATGCTCGTAGCCTTGTTATTTAACCTGCTATATTGTTGCTAATGTAGAGTTCTTATATATTGCTGCAATGTTTTTGTGTCTGGCGGGTACATGTTTCCATAATATTGTATAATGTACTACTATATATTATTGATTTCGGAGCAGAAAGTGCCAGTTGGACTCTTCTTTTAAAGCTGGATCAGATCTTCGTGTCTATCCAGTTGGTTTCGTGTTTTGAGAGGACTAGGTTCATTAGCAGATATTTGATGGATGGAAAGTGAACGTGGTTCAAGATGTAGGCATGTATCTTGTCTGTAATGTTTTTCTGGACTGTGATGTTGCTTATCATGCATGTTTTCTTTTTTATTAGTTCTCTTTGATACTTTTTTCCTTTTTAACACTCATGCCAGACTTTGAAAACTCTGATAGCTTGTGTTTTGGATACTGGGGAAATAGTTTGTCCTTGGAAAACTAAGTTCTCTTGTGGCACATTGAGTATTATTAGTTCAGACTTGGATGGATTGACTGTGATTCCATTGAGGTAATAAAAGGAGAAGCAGATGGTTGTGATGTCCTTGAGTTGTTCGTGGTCCTGGGTAATAATAATGGTGTCATCCATGTATGCTGTTATTGAGATGTTGATTTTGTTCGGGCTGCCATTGTCAAGAATTAGTTTCTGGTATTCCATTTGGTAGCCTTTACTTTTGTTTATTGTGGTGATAAAGGAGTTATAATATATGCACCAGCAAGGTGGGATATTGTGTCTCCTTGGTCGATGCCTTCCTCTACTCTGTATGAGTCAATGAGCCTGAAAAATATGATGACTTTATTGAATTTATCCTTGAAACAATATATGATGATATTAATTAGTTTGTTAGGTATTTTAATTCGTCAAAGTGCTGCTGTTAGCCTTTGTGTGTTGACCGAATCATAGGCCTTGCTCATGTCTTGAAAGAGCATGTGGCATAGTTTATTTTTTTCTCTTGCATTCTCTAAAATTTGATTTATAATTGTGATTGGCTCGCAAGTGCTGTTTCCAGATAGGGCTATCCAGTTGTTTTCTGATAAGATAGGATGCGAGTTGAGCACTGCAGTTAGTCTGTTGTTAATTATTTTTGTGAATATTTTCTTGATTGATTCTAGGAGTGTAATAGGTCACGTTATATTGATGTTGTGTTGCTATTCTTTTGGTTTTGGGATTGGATATATGGTGCCTTCTTTCTATTCCTTGAGAAGTTTTTCCTTGGTGAAGATCTGGTTGAACATGTTAGTTATAAATTCTACTGTTTCTATATTGATGTACTTGAAGGCTATGTACGTATGTTTGAAGGTCCGAGAGCTGATTGTTACTAGTATTAGTAATAGCTTCCTTGACTTCAGTAGTGGTAATGATGGCTATTGTCGATTTGTACTATTGGGGATTGACTTCATCTATCAGTTGATATGCTTATTGCCATATTGTGCCTTTGTGTTCAAATATATGTTTGTGTTGGGTCCAGGCTCAAAAATGTTACTTGACTTGATCTTTTATCTTCTTGGAATTATTGATCAGCACGTATTCTGTATTCACTTCTTTGATTAGCTTGTTCGTGATGATGCTTCGTTTTGGGTTATCAAGAACTGATCTGATCATTCTTTTCTTGTCCATGTCAAACCATTGGTTTCTTCTGTTATAGGTGATAATTATGTCACTCCTCTTTTTTTTCTTTGATTTTCCGTTTCTTGACCATTTTTTCCAATTTGATGAACATATTGATTTTGTGGATGGTTTTCTCTACTGTTTAGTTACTGAGCCAGGAGTTAATTGAAACTTTTTCATGTATGGCTATATATAATTTCTTTATTTTATTCAGGTTTGCTTTCTCTGGTGATCTGAAGTATAAGATGATTTGTTTATGATATTGGTTCAGTTGCATTAAGAGAATGGGTCTCGTAGTTAGGAGAAGTTTTGGCTGTTTTCTTTGTTTCTCATGAAATTTGGGGATTTGTTTTGCTGCCACATTTAGGATTGCTTGTCTGAGGCTGTTCCATTGACTGTTTACGTCTAGGGAGTTATGTTCAACATCCTTTTTGGCCCTTGTTAATAGTGTGCTAATTTTAGTTCCAAAGGCCTCCCATTGTTGTTATGAGGTTTGCTCCCAGAGGTATCTTGACTTACAGTTTGACTGATTAAGGTGCTTGTTTTTGGTCTCGATTTGCCAGCTCTCTATTCGTGTTATTGGATACTGTGGTCTGTTATAATGTCTAAGTTGTCAAATGTAAAAGCATCTAAGGTACACCATATTGGGCGGGAGTTGGTCCAGATTATGTCAATTCTACTGTTGATGTTTCTTGGTGCTGTTGTTGGGAAGTATGCCATATATATTCTTTGCTATGTGGGTTGTAGTGACTAAATGAATCGATTAAATCCAGTTTTTGAAGTTTTTGACAGAACTTGTTTATGTGGTCCTTGTGTATCTTCTTGTTATTACTTATTCTGTCAAGTTTAAAGGATGTACAACAATTAAAATCACCTCCACATTAATGTGCCAGTTATCTTGATTGTGTTGCTTTATTCATTTAGTGACTTGTTTCTATATTTCATTCTTGGTTGCCCTGATATAGAGGTAGATAAATTCCTATGATTCTATAGTATTTTTTGTTTGGAAGTATCAGGTCTATACAAATGGCATGAGACTGGAATTTTTGAATGTGTACTATGCAGTTGGACAGAGGTTTTTTGATGACGATACCTACTCCTGCCCCATTAGGCCTATTCCCTGTTCACCAAGTTGAGTATTCGGGTGTTTTCTATATTGTTGTTACTTGATCTATGCTATTTGTTTCTGTTGAGATAATGATAACCCATTTGTTGATTCGCCACATTGCAAATCAAGTCTTGCTCTTAAGTTGATTATTGAGTTCTCTAATGTTGAGTGTAGCTATGGTCCAATATGGGCAGTTGTTGTTTAGTTTTTTTGCTAGGTCTTGCAGTATGTTAATGTTGTTATTCGTATTTTGTAAATATCTGGGGTTGTATATGTGATTGTTTGTGGTAAGTAGATTGTTGATGCCTTTGTGTTGTGTTGTCTTGTTTGTTGGGATGGTATTTATTTCTTTTGTTTAGAGGTGTCGTACTGTGAGGTTTCTGATTGAGTTGATAGGATTTCATTTGTTGCGATATTGCTTGTGCTATTATTCATGATTTTATTGATAGTTTGGGAATGGGTTTTGTTTCTAGGGATTATGTTGGTGATTGTAGATACCAAGGCATTTATTGTTTTGTCCATGTTATCGATGGAATTGTGAAGTCATTGTTGTTGGTGAATGTTGTTTATGTTTGGTGTGTCTGATGTGGCTTGTTCTGCAGGTTCTGTTTCCTGAGCGTACTCTTCTTACATGTCTTCTGTATTGTCATAGCAATATAATTCCAGGTTATCAATTCTCTCATCAAGATTCTGAATTGCCTCTTTTATTTCACATAGTTCTTTCTAGATTGATGCTAACATGTTTGTTATATTATAAGTCACGTCTTATTGGTAGTTTGGTTGCTGGCTATAGGAATTTGTATTCTTGACTGCAGAGGCATATGATCCTGGAAAGCTTGTGGTTTTCTTTATTGGTAGTTGTGCCATACGTCTGATGGGTGCTGATTTTTCTGGCCTATAACGTTGATATAATTTTTCAAATTTATTGGTCTATTCTCTATTATAGTTATTCTATTTTTCTCTTCTTTCTTTAATGTTGCATTGTGCTACCAGATGCTGCAGACTATCACAGATGGTGCAAAATTTGGAGGTGATTGGTTTGCATTACAGCAGAGTTTCACCTAGAATAAATGTTCTATCTAATGCTAATTGAAGATCAGTTTTATTTTTCAAGCTAAGAACTGCATATTTATGAGGTTTGTATAATAAGAGACATAGTATATAGCATGTTTTGGCTTTTGTTTCTTTGCAACTCATTCAGAGATCAAATGGATTTGTGTTTGGTAGGAGGTTCGTGAGTTGGAGCGAGTATGTTCCCCGGTTTTTCATTTGTTTGAAGCTCCATTCAGTATTGAAGATTTTTGTTAAGTTTGTTTTGATTGGTACACTCTAATTTTCCAGGAGTTTGAGCTTATATTCCTTGTTAGTAAAGGTGATTGTTGCTGATTGCCATATTTGTTTTGTGGTCATTTTGATATTGTTGATCTGTCCGAATTTGGCAAAAGTCTGTTATACATCTATAAACTTTGTGTTTAGTAGGATGTCCCACACAATGATGCTACATTCCTTATTGAGTCTGTGAATCATTTTTTCCATGTACGATAGTGTGATATTATCTGTATCTGGTAAGATTAGGCTGCTTGCATTATCAGTTGCTTGATGATCTCCAAAAATAGTGATGATATAGTCTTCATTGTCACAGCATTCGTTTTGGATAAGGATCAGGCCTTCGGGGGAGTTGAGAGCTTTTTGAGATATGTAATCTTTTTGTGGATTGTTGTGCTAGGAATGAGAGATGCTTTGATTCCTAGCTTGACCCTTTCACATCTATATCTGAGTCTTGGGTCAAAGGGTGACCTGGAACATGGTCTTGAGCTGAATACTTGCGTTGGTTGCTTTCCATTCCTTTGTCTGCTGTTGCCAGCTAACTGCTAGTCTTCTTCTGTCTCTGACAGTTCTTAATTGATGTCCATGTCAATATCGGAGTCATCTGCTCTTGTTGAAAATTGTTGCTGTACTTCTTTATTACCTGTTGTATGTTCCAGGGATGTGAGTGCTTGTTACTGTTCACGTTTGACTTGCTCACTCCATGTGTTAGTATTATTGTTAATGCTGCCACTGGTGGCCATTGCTGTCTTGTTGCTATTGGTTTGAGTTAATACAGTAGTAGGGGTGGTTTCATAAGAAGATTGTTGTTTTTGTGCAATGTTTTCTTTTTGGGCTGTAACTGTTTGTTTCTTTTCAGGTATTTGTTCTTTGTTTCTTGCAATGGGAGTGGCCTTGCCCTTAGATATCTTGTCTATGTTGTAGTTTGGCCTACTATTTGTGCATTGTAGTCTTCTAGTCCTCTCTATGCTTGTATTCTCTTTTTCGTTTCATGACCTATATTTGTTGTGCCTCAGGTAAATGGGAAAGAGTTCAATATTTTAGATTTGATTGTTTAATTTAATATTTTTTTTTTTTAAAAACACTTAATTTGTCTATTTTATTGATTATATGTAATACATTTACATTTATTTACAGAGTGATTGTGTAAACTATTTTCAATATTAAGCAAAACAATAAAACTAATTGGTGGCAGGCACCTACCACCGTTGGCGATAGGACTCGATTTTATAACTCCTTGTAGCTTGTTGTACCTGATTAGAGAAACTAACGTGCCTAGGCTCCGTTAATGTATTTAGTAAGGATGTCGAGAATGTTTAGAGTGCCTGTGATGATTTCCTCCATTGTTTTCTTTTGGATTGTTGTAATGGATATGTCTTTCTAAGCAATGGGTCTTTTAAACTTGGTCTTCTTTTTTTTTAGAGTTTTGGATATTCCCATGGCTTTCTCCCATATTTGAATATGAATGCATCTGTCTATTCATATGTTATAGGTGATGAATCTGATTCTGTAGATGATGTTACAGAAGGCTTCTGCTATTTTGTCTGATGGGATGAATTGACTGATTGTTTGGATGACTTTTCTGCTGATGCCTCCTCTGATGAAGACGTTCCATAGCTCATTTGTTTCTAAATGGTTTTAATTTCCTTCTTGTAGGAGTGTAGGCTTTTTTTTTCAGTCGGTGCCATGGTTTCTGAGTATATTGTATTGAGTATCATTTCATTGATGTGGATTCCGTGGTGCTTGCATCTAAAGGAGTGGATGTTGTTCTTGATTTCTGAGCAAGTAAAGCATGTAAATGATTTGTAAATCTTGGGTTTGCGAGTGTGTAGTTTGTCCATCATTGGAAGTTCAAGATTCCATAGGTTTATGGCAAATTGTCTGTGGTTGTGGTCTATGTTGTTTGTATAGTTGCTTGTAATTTTTGTTGGATGTAGGTGTTGGAATGTCTTTTTCCAGTCAATGTTAGCTTTTTGGTATTGTTTAAGTTTGCAATTTCGATCAAGTGATATCCATTTGTATGTGAGTATGGCTTGTCTTGTTTGTTTTATTGTTTTGCAGATGGTGTCAGTAATTTCTGTATTTTGATTGTAATTGAATGTGATAACCTTGGGTTCTAAAAGTTTTTGTATCAGATCGTCACTGATAGTATTATCCTTTAGGCTTTGTTTGGCTAACTTGTCTGCTTGTTTTAATTCATCATTATTGTTTTCTTTTTTATTAATTTTGATTCAGCTGATTGAAGTTTGTGCTGCCTTGATGCAATAGTATAGGTTGTGGATGAGTCCGACTTCTGATATGTTTTTGATTTGTCCAAGTGATGCTTTTTCAAGCTCTGTAATGAATTGAGCTGAGTTTGTTGGTATAGTTGCTTTTTATCTAAATGGTAAAATGTTAATTGCAATAGTTGTCACTAAGATCTCTGCTCTGAAAGCTGAGCACTGCCTTGTGATTCTGAGTTTGAAGTTGCCCTGTTATGTCATACTGTCGAGAAAATGATGCCTACTCCTAAGGTATTATGATTATTGTCATTGAAGGCTCTGTCTATTGTTATCTTAATCATATTATTGGTATTGATGTTTTTGTTAATGTTTATAAGTTGGTTGTATTGTGGTGGCTGGAATATCTATTAGCTGTAATAAGTTTTTTATGGGGGTTGGAGTTGCGTCTACCTCAACTGCTTCTATGGTTTGGTTGGGTTTATTGAGCCCGCGTTGGGTACTACTAGGTGAGAGCTGTATTCTGAACTGTGGCTTTTCTGATATTCCTGCATTTGTTTTAGATGTTTTAATTACTGGGGCTTTGTATACAATTTTGTTGGAGCTATGAAGCAGCACATGTGACTTCACTTATCTATATATTGATTTAGTTTGTATCCAGGACATTTTGCTAGTGGTGAGATGTCTGTGGTAAGATAGTGCCATAGTTTGATGTGGTCTTTGTATACAATTTTGTTGGAGCTATGAAGCAGCACATGTGACTTCACTTATCTATATATTGATTTAGTTTGTATCCAGGACATTTTGCTAGTGGTGAGATGTCTGTGGTAAGATAGTGCCATAGTTTGATGTGGTCTTTGTCTCGACTCACTTGTTTTCCGATAAAGAATTGTGGTGTCACTGAAGAATATACCATGACTTATTGGAATTTCTTTGTTGCTCTTGTTCTGATTCTGTGTCACATTTAGTTTGCATTTCAGGGTTAAGTTGGTTAAAATTTGATGGTTATTAATGTATATTTGTGTTGTAGTTTCGAGTGTTGTAAAGAAAGAGGATTGTTTTTACTTATTTGTTTTATTATGGAGTGCCCCTACTTGGTGCCAATTTAAGGCCTTTATACAATAGGTATTGAGGAGTTGTTCAACCCACATTATATTGTGTGCTCTTAATCCCTTTCTGTTGGAGTTATACTATTCGTCAGCCATAATGTCCTCAATGTAGGTGAGACTATCATTGTTATTTCTGGTTATTGTTTGGTGGTGTAATATGATATTTTGGGCCTATATGTTATGAAGTACGTCATGTATAAAGTTTGCTTTTGATAGGAGGAGCTTTGGGCATTTTCTAAGAATATCTTCTTTTTGCCATGCCATCCACTGTAGTTGTTGGGTTCTGAGTCTAATTATTTGTCCTGCCAGGTTGTTACTGTGGTATAATTCTTGGAAATAACTGCAGTGCTTCTATTGTTGTCGTATTTCAATTTTCATGATGTTGTATTGATTGCTGAGGTGTGCTAATGGAATTGAGGCAGTTTTTGAGAGTTTAACATGATGATTGAGACAACTGTGTATATGGCAGTTGATCCATTGTATTTTATTTTTTGTTAATACCAGGTCTGTTAGAAGTTATTCTATTGTAGGGAAGAGGACATAGTTTGTGATATAATGGTGCATCTTGTCTGTTATTTGTTTTCTGGCTATTGAGTTGCAGATTGTGGTAACTTTCCTTTTGATGAGATTACGTTAATATTGTTTTCCTTTCTTCCTTTCATGCCATACAACTAGGAATCTTATTGCCTGCATTTTGGTAGTTGGTGTTACTTTGTATTCTTGAAAAGTGATACTTTCCTGTGGGCCATTCATTATTAACAGTTCAAATTTGAGAGGGTTGACTGTGATGCCATTATGGTGATAAAAGAAGGCACTGACTTCCATAATATCTTAAAGTTGCTCTCTATTTTGGGCAATAAATGTAGTGTTATCCATGTATGCTGTTACTATAATATTGAGATTTGTAGGACTGCTGTTGTCAAGATTTGGTTTATGGCTATTAAGTTGATAGCCTTTTATTGAGCTGATTGTGCTTATTAGGGGGTCGTAGTATATATGCCAGAGGAGGGGTAAGATTGTATCCCTCTGATTGATTTCTTTTTCGACTTGGTATGGATTAGTAAGCCCAAAATATGTGATTACCTTGTTGTACCTGTTTGTGAAACAGTTGTTGATTATGCTGATTAATTTGTTTGGCATTTTTATTCGTTGAAGTGAGATGGTAATCTTTGTGTGTTGACAGTGTCATATGTCTTGCTCATGTCTTGAAAGAGTATAAGGCACTGTTTGTTTGTTTCTCGTACATCTTCGAATACTTGATTTATAATGGTAATAGGTTCACATGTGCTGCTTTTGGGAAGTTCTGCCCAGTTATTTTCTGATAGGATTGGATATTCGATCATTATTTTGGCTAGTCTATTATTTATAAGTTTGGTGAAAATTTTTTTGATAGATTCAAGGAGCGTGATAGGTCAAGTGATGTTGATGTTGTGCTGCCAATCTTTTGATTTGGGTATCGGGTATATTGTACCTTCTTTCTATTCAGCGGGTAGTTTCTCATATGTAAGGATATTATTGAAAAGCATAGTTATAATCTCTAAGGTTTCTTTAGATGGGTGTTTGTATGCGAGATAAGGGATTTGTGATGGTCCAGAAGCTGATTTGTTACTGGTATTTTTAATTATTTGTTGTACTTCTTCAGGAGTAAATGGGGTGAGTGCAGGTTTGTACCATTCTTCTTTGATAGTGGTAATGGGTTGATATGCCTTCTGCCAGTGTGTACCTTCCAGTTCGAAAATGTGTTTCTTTTTTGTCCAGTTTTTAAAGTGTAATTGAACTGTTTCTTTAATTTCATGAGGTTTGTATATCAGAGTCTTTATGTCTTCTTCTTCTTTAATGAGTTTGGTTGTGAGGATGCTTCTCTTGGGATTGTCTAAAAGTGTTCTGATGAGTTTTTTCTTGTCCATGTCGAATCAGTTATTGTGATTTCTGAAGGCTTGATCTATATTTGCTTTGGTAATCTTGTATATGTTCTATTTATTGTTGGTTTTTTCCAGGGTAATTAGTTTGTCAATTTCCTTATTTATAGTTTTGGTGTCTTGATTGGGTGGAAAGATATGAATTGACACTTGTTCGTTGATGACTGCATGTAGATTTGTAAGTTGTTCAAGATCGACTGTGCTATCCTATTTGTTGTAAAGGTGGATTTGCTTTTTATATTGTAGCAGCTGAATAAGGAGCAAGGGTTTAGTTGGTTTCAAGTATTTGGGTCTACTTATTTGCCTCTCCCTGTATTTTTGGATATGTTTATTTGCAGCATTGAGGATAGCTTGTGTGAGATGGTTTCAAGTTCTGTCGATATCTGTAGGTTCTGTCTTAAGGAGGTTGTGGAGTGTTAGAATTTGTGTGTCAAGTTCAGTAATAAAGGCATTCCATTGTTTGTTTGTAGTCTTCTCCCACTGGAAGCAAGTGTTTGCATGAGGTCATCTGTTTTGCTTGTTATTCGTTTCTAATTGCCAGCTTTCTATGTATGTTATCTAAAGGTTGTGATCAGTTGTGATGTTTGTATCTTCTGTTATGAATGCATCTATTGTGCACCATGTGAGGCATAATTTGTCCAGATCATGTCAATTCTACTGAAGGAAGTTGTGGAGTACCAAGTGTATTCTTTTTTCTGTGAGTTGTGATATCGGTATGTATAAATTATGCCGAAATTATAGAGTTGTTCACAGAAGCTGTTTGTTTTGATCTTATATATTCTTCTGTTTTTGGAGACTTTGTCCATTCTGTTCGAGTGACTTATATTGAAATCTCCTCTGATAATGATATGCCAGTTCATGTTATTCCATTGTTTGATCTATTTGATTATTTTATTCTGTACTGCTGTTCTAAGTTTTCTGGTTCTAGCTGGTGAGTAAACTCCAATTATTCTGCAGTATAGTTTGTTGGGCAGTGCAAGATCTATATATATGGCTCTATCTAAGTATCTCTGTATTTTGATTACTCGGTCAGAAAGGGGTTTTTTGATTGTAACCCCTACCCTGGCACCAATATTGTTTTCTCCTTCCTATCATGTTGAATAGTTTTCAGTTTACCAGTGTTTTGTGTTTATTCTTGTTTCATTTGTTTCTATTGATATGATTATATCCCAATTGTTGATTTGCCATATGGTAAACCATGTCTCTCTCTTGAGTGTGTCATTTAGCCCCTGGCAATTAAGTGTTGCGATGGTTCAGAAAGGTTTTTTGATGAGGGTTCTGGATGTATCCGTTATAGTGTTTTGATCTAATGTTTTTGTTGTGTGGTGGTAGTGGATGTTCAGATTATTTGTAACTGTAGTTGGTACTGTTATTTCTGTAGTGCTATGATGTGTTTTCCTTGTTGTTGATATTATCGTTGGATTGCTATTGATTTCTTCTAGTATATTGATATGATTGTAGTTTTTGTGAATTTGATTTTTATTATAAGTTATTTTGTCGTCTGGTTCTGTTGTTGTTGAGCAGTTGTTCTCCTTGTTGCCTTGTTTATTATTGTTGCTGTTTGAATTATCTATATTACTGAGGAGTGGATTGTGGTTGTCTCGTGTTGCTAGGAAAAATATTTGTAATAGTTGATACTAGTGCGTTCATTGTTCTATCTATATTACCAATGGATTGATGAAGTTGTTGCTGCGTTGTTGAATGTCCCGGATGTTTGTTTGTTCGGGGATTGATTCATTAATAGGGATGTCTGCTATATTACTTTCCTGTATGTATTCGGCATCGGCATAGTAGATGCGTTCGAGTTTGTCGATGCATTCATCGAGATCATTAAGTGACTCTTTGATTGTTGTGAGTTTATCCCAGATCGCAGTTAGCATTGCAAGAATGTCATCAGTTGAGTCAGGATTACTTAGCTAATTTTTGACAGCGTGAGTTAGTTTTTTGATTGCTGAGGCATATGAGCCTGGTCTGATTGATTTATTTTCAGATGATGTGTGTGTGAGTTTGTGAATGTGAGTAGATTTAGCTGGTCTGAAATGATTGTAAAGTTTCCAAATTTGTGAGTCTGTTCTTGATTGTATTCATTCCATTGTTCTCGTCACTCCTTATTTGTACAATTGGCTATAAGGTGTTCTGGGCTGTTGCAGATGGTACATAATTTGTGTTGATAGGTTTACCAATTAGAGTGGTTTCTCTTAGGTTGAAGGTTTCTTGCAGTTCTTATTGAAGTAGTTGTTCATTTTTGAAGCTGAAGACTGTATACTTTCTAGATCTGTATGACATCAATCGAGGTATGTAGCATATTTTTGCTTGCAGTTGTTGGCATATTTGTTTGAGGTCGAATATATGAGTTTCTGGTGAGAGGTTGGTTAGTTTTAGGGAGAAGCATTCTCTTTCTTTCATTTGTGTTAGGTCCCACATTGTGTCAAAGATCCTTACTGAGTCTAATTTAATCAGGGTACTCCAGGTCTCGAGTATTTTGAGCTTGTCTTCCTTATTGGCAAAAGTGATTGTGACTAACTGCCACATTTGTTAAGTTGCCATTCTGATATTGGTGATCTGCCCAAATTTGACGAATGTTTGTTATATATCTATGAATCTTGTATTCAGGGGTATATCCCAGACTCTGATACTTTTTTCCTTATCTAGTTTACTGATAATTTTGGGAAGTGGTGTGAGCGTATAGTTACCTGATTTTGTCAGGGGGATGTTGCTAGCTGTGGCAGCAGATTGATGATTCCTGAAAATAGTGATGATATGGTCAGTTTCTTCTATTCATTCACTTTGAATTGTGAGGAGTCCTTCGGGGGAGTTGAGTGTCTTGGTGAAAAAGGTGATTTTCTTTCTAGTGGAGTCTCCTAGTAGGTGGTCTGCTCTGATTTCAAGTTTGATTCTTTCCCTACCATATCTCGCATTTCTGTTGAAGGGTGATTGAGGTCTTGGTCTTGTTCCCTATCTTGTTTTGTTCTTTCTTTGTTGTCTGACAGTATGCCAATCTTGGTCTTCTTGAGAGAAGGTGTGGTCTTTGAAGTTCATTTCAATGTCCAAGTCATCTATTCTGTGGAGTCTTGGATTGTCTGTTTCTACTTCCTTCCCTTTTGCTATGGATGTCCCACCTAAGTTGTTTTAGATTTTGTTTCGTGTGTTTTGTTCTTCTTCGACCTGGTCACTTCAAGTATGATTGGTTCTTTCAGTGTGTGTGCTGTCTATTGTTGTTGTGGTGGTGTCTTTGTCAAGCATATTCATTTGTGAAGTAGTTGGGATTGGATAGAAGATTACTTTGTGTGAAATTGTTTGTTTTGTGGTGGGTTTCTTTTCCATTTTTTGCATTTCTTTGCTGATAGGGATGGCCTTTCCCTTGGTGAGTTTGTTGATATTATAGTTAGGCCTGCTATTCAGATATTGTGTCCTTTTGGTTCTCTCCATCTTTCAACTGTTTCTTGTATTTTTGTGGTTTTTGTTGCTGCGCCACAGAAAAATGGGAAAGAGTTTTTGTGTTTAATTTAATATAAAAGCATTGGTAAGTTTTTTAATATATTCTTTTGAGTAAATAGTCCACTCTATTAATGAAATATATCAATTCTCTATTAATACTTCTTTATATGTTGTTGCTACATTCTAGGTATCATGTCAGTATTATTTTGAGTTGTAAACATTCAATTTGTTGAGTTGTAAATAAGCAATAGTAATCTTCTTGTTTATATGCTTTCAGACTTGTTGAATTGAGGCAGGAAATATGTTTCTGAAGGTGAAACTATTGTTATTGACTTAAATAAATCTGGATGACATAAGGTTAAATTATTAGTATAATTATAACTGAATTGATATAAATAAAGATTCTACTGTATTTCCTTGGACTTTCTTGACTTTTCCTATTATATTTCTTGATAAATTGATAGATATTTTACAGTAAGTCTTTATTTTATTCAGTATCTTTAATAATATTCTATTTAAATTTTATAATTGTATTATTTCAAATTTCTGAGTGAGCTTCTAAGCAAGTCTTGTTTTTCTATAATTTGAGAAACAACTTTTTTTTTTAAAAAAATGGATGGCTTACACCTTGTTTATTAGATATTTTATGACAGTATGTATAAATTTATTTTATACAAATTTATTACTCTATATACTTAAGTAAACTCATTAAGGAAATCTTCCTACCATGTGGCTTATTGACAAGTACTGATATATACTTGATTAATTTGCCAAGGCTCTACCTGTTCCCATAAAAATTTTGTTAAAAATGAATAGATTGTATTCCAGTTAATCCAGTAATGCCTAGCATGTGCCATAAGTGCATTGATACCTGAAATATAGGATTTGTATATATTCTTTTTTATGATTATGGGTTGTCATTGCCTTTTGTCTTATGTAGTGATATTTTTATTCTTTTCCCATTGTATGAAGTTATCACACCTTTGGTTCCATTTTTCTTGTTGTACCTTAAGGAATCTGTTGATGATACCTTTGATAGTTTCTTTGTGATATTTTGCCATGTGTATTTTTTAATAGTCTTTATTAAGTCCATTGTAAGGGCTCCTCTTGCTATATAATTCTTGACTTCATTCGTCTAGAGTTTTGCTTGTTTGTTGAGATCTTTGTTGAGGTTGTGTTTTGTGGTTATGTTTGATCTACTGCTAACTTCTTTGTTAATTATTTGCTGTAATTCTTTGTAGATGTCTACTTCATTCTCCCTCATATTATGCAGTGTGTGTTGGTTTCTATTTGTTGACAGTTGAGACATTGGTTGTCCATATAAGTGTTTGCTACTTTTCTGTGTAGTTTGTCCTTGGTAGGTAGTTCTAGGTTCCAAAGTCTGTATCTAAAGGATCTACTATTGTGGTCTTCTCGATTTATAGGTCCTATTGTAAGTTTTGAAGGTGGTTTGTTAGTGAGTGAGGCCTCTCATGCAATGTCATTTAATATGGAGGTACTGTCAGTTGTTATGAGGTTGTGATTAAGACTTCTCCAATTGTGAATATGTTTTGTATTGATTAAATTTTTGATAGAGGTTGTGATTGTATTGTCTAGAGTATATCCATTCCATTCTTATGTCCAATTCACTGTGTTACTTCTGATTGGTATGCATTTGATCTCAGCTATCTTTTCTGGTAGAGTTGTTTCTTTTGCTAGAAAATCTGCTCTATCGTTGTATTTGTCATAGCTGTGGGCTTTAATTTTTTTCAAAATAACAGAGAGTTTTTGGTTTTCTATAATATAAGTTATAGTGTTGATTAGATTGTTGTTTTTGAGTGTTCTCAAGTTGGCTGGATTCATTTGTGCCTTGTTTATTGCTTTTAAAGCTGCTTGATTATCGCCACAAATGGTGATAGTACAGTTGGCAGGTGCTGTTATGAGGAAAGTGAGTATTGCGACAAGTTCTGCTCTTATAGAGGATGGAAACTTGTTTATTTTTCCTTGAAAACTGATGTCTGGCCTTTGAGTAATGTGCCAACTGAATCCCATTTTTTGGTTTGAGTCTAAAGATCCATCTGTGAAGACTAAGATTTCATAGAGTTTTTCTATTTTGTGATATATTGTTGCCAGTTCCTCAATCGTTCATTCTATTGTCTTGAGGTAACTTTTAATAATAGTTTTGTTGACTGTTATTTGATTATTGAGGATGATTGGTGGTGGGGGAAGGTTTGAGTTTGAAAATTTGTCTTTGAGAATATTGTTGAGGCCATCAGATTATATTCTATTTCTTTGGTAAATTTTTTGAAGGGTAAGTTTCTTGAGCTAGTTTTGCTTTTGTGAACTGTAATACTAATCAAGCTGTTCTTTTCTTTATAGAAAATACATTCTCCTTGTTTTTCTGTGGTATTAAAGGGGCATCTGTCACATTCTTTTAGGGATGAGCAGTTGTTATTGGCTCTAATGTAATGTTGTAGTTTGACTGTGTTCTGTTGAATGGCACACTTTCTGTCAATTGACACTTGTGTTGGTTCCTTATGATGCAGTCTATTTGATTTCTTAATTTGGTGTTTTTATTGCTAGTCTGTGATTGATTTTTGTGTTTTATATATTTTCATCTATTTTCAATCAAGGTTAGGATTTTTTGGTTTTGTTGGATTTCTCGAACCAATTGGGTATTTTTCTGTTTGATTTCTTGTTTGCTATTATTATTTCTACACACGTTGCTAGTCTGGATTCTGTATAGTTGGTAATTTGATTCAGAAAGAAAATGTGATTTGTTGTAAGCTGTTTTTTGTATTTATTATATTACCTTGGTTCTGTTATTTCTTTAATAGTTATGTCAAATTCTTTGAAGATTTGAAGGTTTTGTGCTATTCCTGTGTATTCATATTGTTTGAGAAAAAAGAGGAAATAATGTGTAAGGTCGTGTCCTTGAGATAGGAATGGGTCTGTGAATTGTATGCTTGTTATAGATTTGGTTGACCACTATCTATTTTGTACTTCCTGTAGACGCATGCTAGTGATTTTTCCTATAATATCTTGTCTATTTATTCTTTTGTACTGGTTGTTGGCTAGAAGTAATAGTTGTCTGTCCCAGAAGTGGAAGAAACTATATTCTAGTAGGTTGTATAGGATTGCGTTGGGTGCTGCTTTTGCCAGGTTGAGTTTATGTTTATAAATGGGATTTAAAATACTTATTATTTGTTACAGTTTGATTTTGTGAGAACTATATCTAATAAGTGGTATGTTACCATTGGTATTCAGACTTGATTATGTAGTGTTATGGGTCATATGGGTGATGCGATTTATGCGTAATGATCTAGAATTCAAAAACCTGAAAGTCTGGTATGAAAGATTGAGTGTTGCAAGATAAGAAACTATAGATAATCTCAGGTACTGATAAGAGAACTATGTGTATCTGAAAAAGTATAGAAAGTTTAGCAAAGTTTAGGGTTAGTATAGCTGATTATAAAGTAGATAGCCCATTGTTAGTTAGAAAAGTATAAATAGCTTACCAATGTATA
>CAJVPT010001330.1:0-21994 GCA_910592055.1 Acaulospora colombiana
AATGTCCTTCACTAGGAAACATTAAAATTTTTAAATTAATAACTATAAAAAAACTACCTACAATTGTTCTCTATTATTTAAATCATTGATTTATAATATTTCCTGACTTTTGTTCCTATTAAAGTGAAGAGCCATGAATTTTGTCTCTCAAAAAAGGACATAAGTGATCTATGAAATTTTATATACTAAATACTTTAGGGATCCATCATTACTGCAAGACATTTCAATTCAGTGGCAAAATAGTTTCGCTTAGTTTTGTTGAGACTACGGCTAGCATAGATAATTGTATACTTCTTTTTTCTATTCTTTTGTGCCAGAACAGCACCATTTCCAGTTCCAGAGGTATCGTTATGAAGATAGAAGACCTTGGAAAAATCAGGATATCTCAAGATAGGAGATAATAAAATTAAGAGTTGTTTCAGAGTTTTAAAAGCTTGCTGATGATCATCCATCCATTCAAAAGAAGTATCCTTTTTCAAGAAAGAATTTAAAGGGTGGGTAATAGAAGAAAAGTTTTTGATGAACTTTCTATAATAAGAGACAAGTCCAAGAAATCCTCTTAATTGCCTAATAGTGGTGAGTCTTGGGAATTTCTTAACTTTCACAATTTTGTTATTATTAGATTGGATTCCCTTGTGATTAATTATATGACCAAGTAATTTCACTTGCAATAAAAAGAAGTGATATTTTTTAGAGTTCAACATCAGAGAGGCTTCCTTGAGAATATTCAAGATAATAGAAACATGCTGACAGTAGAGTTCAAAGGTAATGGAGAAGATGATAATATCATCAAGATAAACTTCAACAAATTTGCCACAGTAGAGAGCCAATACTTTGTTCATTAGTCATTGAAAAGTTGTAAGAGTATTGTAAAGACCAAAGGGCATAACATTGAATTAATATAGACTATATTTCATTGTGAATGCTGTTTTGTGTTTGTTCTTATCACTTATTGTTACTTGTCAATATTCACTTGCTAGATCAAGACAGGTAAACCATTGAGTACTATTGAAGGTTTTCAAAAAATCATCCACAATTGACATGGAGTAGACATCCTTTTTAATAACTGTATTGAGTTTTCTATAATCTACACAGAAGTGTTGCTTATTATTTTTCTTGGATACTATAACAATAGGAGAAGATCAGGAGTTGGTAATAGAATTGATGATTTCTCACTGCAGTATTTTCTCAATTTCCTTTTTGATAAATTTCTATTAATCAGGTAAGGCTTTATATAGTTGCTATTTGATTGGAGTAGCATTTCCAGTATTAATGCTATGGGTAACTACTGTAGTTTTTTCTAGATTACTTGTTTGATCTTTCGTGGAGATATAATCAACAAAGACATCCTTATAATCAGACAGGATTTGTTAAACCTCAGCTTGTTATTACTTGATCAAGATTTCAGTAGATGGTTCAGGAGAGTGTTCTTCAAGTTCAGGACAATTAGAGAGAAAGATATTAGGATTATCATCCTCAGATTCAAGAACATGATCAGATGTGTACACCTCCTGTTCCTCAAGATCACTTTCAGATTTATATTCAATTTCATTCAAAAGTTCATTCTTATAATTCTCATTATTCTCATAGTAATTGTTACCTTGTGAAAGGTATTGGGGTGTATCAGTATGGTGGGTGATTTCTATGGCAATTGTTTTATCCTTATAAGTAATTTGGAGAGTTTGTCTTCAAAATTCCAATTTGCCTTCATATGATCCAGCCAATCAGTTTCCAGAAGAAGGGTCTCCTCACATAACTCAATTACTTGCAAGGTTACTAGTACAATCAAATTCCGAATAAATATTTTCAAAGAAGTTATTTGTTCAAGAGCTCTGACTTATATACCATTGGCAGTAATTACAATAGTTTTGGACTTGGTATTAATTTTCAATCCAAGTTTCCTCATAAGTTTGTTAGTAATAATACTGACAGCAGTATCAAAGTCAAGAATGATCATTACATGATTTTCTTTGATGCAGATATAGTACCTGGCAGCTGTGGTTTTTCTTGAGTCATCAGAGGTAAGATAATTGATTTCTATAGGTACCTTAGATCATTTGAGAATTTTCACCAAATTTTTGTGCTGATTGGGATATTGCAATATTTGTTTCAGAGTAGCCTTAGCAGGGAGATTTAGAATATTCTCAGAGATGTCATAGTTAGGCAGTTAGTTCACAATAAATGATTGGGCTTTGGTTTTGGACCTTTTGGATTTAGCAATAGGAGAGGTTGCAATCATTTCAGATTTTGAGTCATGAATTTCTCTTAGTGGGATTCTAGAGACTTTCCTGATGCATAGGTTTAATTCCTTATTTGATTCAGATTGTTTTTGCTTTTGCTTGACCTCCCTTCTATTAGTAATATAGGATTAATTGCACTAATCAATGTAGACTTTCTTATTATATTCAGATTTATTGAACTTCTTCTCAGATTCCTTAATAGTGAGATATTTTAAAGGTTTCCTGGACCTGGAGGAGTTTGTTTGAACCTTTTCAAACATACATTCCCTAACCAGATATCCTAGTTCATTGCATCTGAAACATACAAGTTGGATAGAATTAGACCTATTTATAAGGTTGGAGATAGGTTGTCTTGGATGATGGCCTTGTTTTTCCACTTAAGTAGAAAGAAGTTACAATTTTTCAGCCAAGTTCAATTGGAGTTTTTCAAACTTTTTGATAAGAGTATCCATAGGGTCTTCGGATTTCAAAGAAGCCATTTTGAAATTCCTTGAGGTAGGAGTAAAATTGTGTGGTTCCTCATTATTGTTTATGTCCTGATCATTTTGATAAACCATTGCAAGTTTTTGTACAGTAGTCACATCATTAGGATTGTTCATGAAAACAATTGAAGCCAAGTATGATAGCAATTCTCTGATATAATAGTGGAGTTATTGGCTAGAACTTATGTCATCTTCAATATTAACCCTTTGGAGAAGTTTTTTGAATGTGGCATGATAAGTAGTTACAGATTCAGTTGGTTCTTGCCAATGTTTTTCAAGATTATGTGTCTATTTATTGATCCATCACTAGATACAAAACTGCTATTTGAATTTCTTAGAGATGGCCTTCCATTTTATAGCATTAGCATCAGTGTTATTATCCTCAAAATATGTTATCTACCATTTCTCTGCTTCATCCTGAAAGTGAGCATTAAATATACAGATCAGTTTTTTGCCTTCTTATTGATTAACTATCATGGCCTTTTCAAAAGAAGTCAATCAAGTGATAGGATCCTAGGTTCTATCACCAGAGAAGGGTTTTACTTGCAGTATATTAGAGTGTAAAAGCAAAGGATATTGTTTAAAATAATCATAGATGTCCTTGGGTATTGCCATTATTATATAGGTATGTATATTATTAAGAGAGATAGATATAGTAGATAAAATAGAAGAAGAAGAAAAAGTAGAAATAGAAAAATTAAAAAGTGATTCAAGATATAAGGGTTTATTGAAAAATAAAAGATTTTTGAAATAATTGAAGTTTTGGGTGGGCTAAAAGAAAAGTGAGTTATCCAAGGTATACAATTAGTAGATAAATTAGATAGTTCAAGGGAATCAACAGTAAAGAAATTAAATTGTGTAATAGTAGATAAGAGTTTCAAATAAATGTTACCAAAGGAATAAATATGTGTGTATTGGATAGTAAAGATCAGTTTTTTGATAGTAGTTGATTTAGAATGAAGGGTAGAAGCAAAAAGAACTTGATTAAAATAATATATGGTTACAAAAGTATAAGAAGTAGTAACAAATTCAACTTTGAACCAATTCCAAAAGTTTTTGAAAGTAGAAGAAGGTTCCTAGTGTGGGCAACAAATTAAACAAGAGTTGTCAATATAAGAAGGATAAATTTGATTGATGTTGATATTTGGATATGTTTTGTGGAAAATATCATGTATACTACTATTCATATAACAAAATTCAAATTATTTGCTAGACTTTGGATTCCTGAATCACTTTCCAAGTGAATACCTCCAATACTGAGCAAAGCTTCCTGATTATTTTCAGAGAATAGTTTACAGAGTAGTGAATTTTACAGTCACCACTAATTTATCAACCTATCCAATAACCTTCAAATCAGATAGATAGATAGAACAATTATAGCAGTAATCCACTTTAAGTTGAGGAAGAATACCTTAGTTATAATATACTAAAGTTGATAATTCAAGAATAGTAAAGGTTATACAAACATATTTAAAGAGGTTCTGGATGATTTAATTTAATAAAAAGATTTATTGAAGATATATAATATCAAGAATAAGAGAATTCAGTAGGTAAAATCTTGAATTAACTGCTTTGGGCAGCTGGCCTTTATATATATAATTGAATATTAATTATTTGATAATCAAAGTAATCAAAGTGACCAAATCTGCCAGATTTATCAAATTAGATCAATATGCCAGATCTGCTTACTTGGGTAACCTGCTAGCTAAATATAGATAAGATATGAAAATTAAATAATAAAATTAAATAATATACGCTACATCAATCACTATTTTGCCCTAATGATTGGATCTACCTTATGAACCAACGAGACACTCCTTGTATCACATGTGTCACATGATCTAAAAATAGAACTAAAGTAATATGATAGATAAAAACTATAGATAATAATTAAAGAAAAATATAACTAATAATTAAGACTAACAGTATTGTTTTTTCATTACATGTAAAAGTTGGGAGCTGAAAAAATTCTATCTTTGATTGATTGATCTTGAATCTGAAAATATATTATTCAGTATTGATTCTACTATTTGGATAAATTTCTCTTATTGCTTGTTATTTATATGAGGCTAGTTATATCTGATGTTTAATTTGTAAATAAATATATGTTTAGGTATATCTAACTCCCATACTTCCAATTCTATAATCATTGGTCTGTGATTATTAATAATAAGAAGGTTGAGCATATTTATAATATTGACTTTATATATTTGCCATTGCTTTGGGATTGATTCAAATCTGGTCAAGTCCGCTGTGACTACCTTGATCCTATCAAATAAATTTTCTTTTTGATAGGTTGTGGATATAGTATGTGTTTATAAATTTATTATTTATGAGAATTTCAATTTGCTTTACAGATAGATTACAAGTATTGGCTGGTTTTTTATCACTTAGTTTATTTATACTGGGATTCAGTATATTATTCAGGTCTCATATAACTATAACATGCCAGCCCTATATTGTTGCTTTATTAATTCATTGTTTGAGTATGTGTGTAATGTGTGTTTGTTCTTTGGATAAGTCATGTATATAGAAGTAGACACAAATTATTCTTTATTAAAAAAGTATAATCTATAACTATTAATTTGCCATTAAAGGTCTTGTATTTGTATATTCTTTGTGTAATATCTTTTTTGATCATTATGTTTAAAGTGTATTTCAGAATTTGTATTTTTTTGTGAGATTATATTATTTGATGGTTTGGATGTTTTCAATGTTTAGAGTATTGATATGATTTGTTTGTTTCTGTCATTATTATAATATTTTATTACTTTTGATTATATAGATTGAACCATGTGTTTCTCTTTTATGTATCTACTAATTCTTATATATTAATATTTGTGAGTTTACAGATTAATTGATATGTGTTAGAGTTTTCTTCTGTAGATAAACAATTCTTGTTATTGCTATTATTAATGTTGTTATTGTTTGTGTGCTTTTGTTGAGTTTGTATTTGATAGTTAAAATGTTGAATCAAAAGGGTTTAGTTATTGAGCTTCATTTGGAGATTCTTGTTATGTTGTTAATATTGTACTTTATAAATCTTTTATTATTTATTTAATTGGTTGTTTTTTCTCTAGAGATGAGTTCTAAGATGGCATTGAGTGCTTTGTTTATGTTTTTGTCCATTCTATTAATTGAAGTATAGATTTGTTATTGTTGTGTCTAAATATTAGCAGTCTTACTTTAAAGAATTACTTGTTGCCTATTGTATTGAATATCTCGGTTTTGATTTTTGTTTTCATTTTTTTAGAGGTATTATTCTTTGTATTTTCTAAATTATATACTTTCTCACCTTTCAATTTCTAAAAAATTTCTTTCAGGAGATGCAAGATATTTATGAGTATTGATTGTCCATTATTGTGTTGACTATTGGTATTTTGTTATTGACCTTGTTTTACAACTGCTGCATAAGAGCTTAACCATATTTGTTTTTTTCTTGGGATTCTTGCTTGGTTTCTGATTGTTATAGTATAAATTAATTTATATTTGTTATAGAGTTTACTGAATTTCTCAACTTGTTCTTTATTATATTGTTTCTATTACAAATATCTTTACTTAATGGTACAGTTGGCCACTAGGTGTTTATAGTGTTATAGATTATGTGGGTGACATGATTTATATATAATGATCTAGAATCCATAAACCTGAAAGTCTGATATAAAAGATTGAGTGTCGAAAGATAAGAAACTATAAATTGAGGCTTAGATACTAATAAGGGAACTATGTGTATTTAATAATGTATGGATAGTTTAGCAAAGTTTAGGGTTAGTATAGCTAATTATAAAGTAGATAGTTGTTAGTTAGAAAAATCTAAATAGCTTACCAGTGTAAGTCGAGAAGGCAGTATTAAATATATTAGTAAAATAGTCTTTATTGTGAATAGAGATAAGATATAGTGATACATAAAAAAAACAAAATGTGAAAAAAGAGATACTTACCCTTGACCAAGTCAATCATCATGTCTTTACCTTCCCTAAGTATTCTTTACAGGAGGTATTCTCTTTTTTGTATTGGTTGTGAGTATTTGTAAGTTATTTGAATTACACAAGATACTACAGATTAATGATGGACTCACTGAATTAGTCCACAATAGTAGTTATTGCAAATTAAGCAAAGTTTTGGTTCAATTGATTGCCAAGTGATAGTTATTTCTTCAAGTTGATAGTCTTGTTTTATTGCCTCATCTAGATCTTTTTGTTAATCAAAACTAAGAACTGTGAAGCATTTTCTTTAATATAACATTCTTCTTGATATGTAACATATTATGACCTTGACTTGTTTGTTAATTAGTTAGAGATCAAAGGCAGTCGTGTTTGATAGTATATTGATTAGTTTAGTAATGATTTGGTTGTATTTTTTTATTTGCTCCACATCTTATTGTGCATCAAAGACTTTAACTAAGTTTGACTTGAGTGGAATACTCTATCAATTGATCAATGCTTCTTTATTTTCTTTGTTTATATATATAATTATTACTGTTTGTCACATTTGTTATGTTAACATAGTGACATTGTTGATGCTTCATATTTAACAAAGGATTATTGTATTTCAATAAACTTTGTATTAAGGAGAATGTTACATACTCATATGCTCTTTTTTTTTTTTTAGGATAGGATTTGTAAACTCTATAATTTCTATATATTGGTTGTTTGTTTCAGGCAAAATTGCATTGTATATCTTGATTGCTACTTGTTTATTACTAAAAATAACAATAATATGTTCTTTTTCATTGCTTTCTTTGCTACAAATAGTAAGAAGGCCTTTTGATAATTGAGAGTCTTAATGAGATAAGTTATCTTCTATATCATTATCCTATCAGGAAGTTTAGATAATAAAATATCAATTTTAACTCTTTTTCTTCCATATTCATATTCTATTGAATGGAGAAAAAGGTCTTGATTTTGTGATCTGCTTGTTTCTTTTTGTTTTCCTTTATAACTTGTTGTTTTGCCTAAAGAGATTATAGATATTCTCTTTCTTTCATGTCAATATTGAATTAAAAGCATGTTTTTCTTGTCTCTAATTCTGAAAAGGTATGTCTTAACTGATGTTATTTTCTGCCAAGCAATTAATCAACTCTTCTTTTCTTTGACTTTTTCACTCCAGTTTGGAATGTCTGTATTTTTTTTTGCTATTATATTGCTTGTTAAAGTAATAGTTGTATTGTTATTTATCTATGTATATCTATTGAGAGAGTTGAAAGTCAATGAAGACTTTTTTCTTTAGTTAGTGTTTTATTTTGAGTAGTTTTCTTTAGGAGCTTCAGAGTTGTTTCTTTATATAACTTGCTGGTGTTACTCCTTGCAAGAGTATTCTTATTGTAGTCGAGCTTCTATTGAACTGTTCTGTTGCAAAGTTTCCTTTGGAGGATATCTCTTCATTCACGTTTTCTTTTCTTTTCAAAATTAATATAAAAAAATTTTTTAAAAAAAAAAGAATCTGTGGAAAAAAGCTTTTTTTTAATAGTTTTATATATAATTTGTTATAAAATAATAATATTTTTAATTAGTGAACTAATTCCCAATTGAGATATAAGCAAAGCATATCTCCAAGAACTTACTCAAGAGATTATCAAGTATTTATAAAAAATATGGCACAAAAAATATAAAAACTTTCAAAACTGGAAAAAAAAACAAGATATCACAAGAGCCTTGGAAAAGCTATACAAATATAGTACTGTTGTATCAGAACTATAGATAGAATAAAGAGTGAAATATATAAAAGAACAGTTTATTAGTATACTTAACAAATATATTTATAATAATATTAAACTGATCACAACCCCATACCATTTATTGAAAATTTTGTATAGTACTATTCTAGCCTTGGTAGGTTAGTTTCCCTTAACAGATAGCAATAAGCCACAAGGTAGGTTTTCCCTTATTGAGTTTTATTTTGTAAACAAATGGAGTTATAGTATAGATATATATAACTTTCAACTAAATTCAAATAAAGCAAGACTGAGCTAGCAATTAAAAAAAAAAAATTATAATATTTATATAACTTAGTATAAAATTAAAAAAAAAGTTAAAAATAATATTATTAAATAAATAAATTTCAAATTATAATAAAAATTTTAATTTTTTAAAAAATTTTAACAATTTTTTTATTCCTTACTATACAATATATTAGTATAGATATTAATTTTTTTTTTATTGCTGGCTCAGCCTTGCTTTATTTGAATTTAGTAGGAAGTTATATATGTCTATGCTATAACTACATTTGTTTACCAAATAAGGCTCAATAAGGGAAAAACCTACCTCTTGGTTTGTTGCCACCCTTTCAGGGGAACTAACCTGCCAAGGCTAGGCTAGCACTGTACAAAATTTCCAATAAATGGTAGGGGGTTGTAATTAATCTAATACTATTATCAATATATTTGTTAACTAAACTAGTAAATTGTTCTTTTATATGTTTCTCTCTTTCTTCTGCCCATGGATCTAGTGTGGCAATACTATATTTGTGTCACTTTTCCACGGCTCTTATGATGCCTTGTTGTTTTTCAGTTGTGAAAATCCTCACATCTATTGTGCCATATTTCTTGTAAATACTTGATGATCTCTTGAGTAAGTTCTTGAAGACATGCTTTTCTTGTGTTTCAATTAGGAATTAATTCATTGATTATCCTGATTGTTTCTTTTAGGATGCCTTCTCGAATAGCAATTTCTAGATATCATTTGTAATATAGAGCAGTGTTGATTGAATACTTTAGTAAAGTATCTTTGGTTTTGTTGTGTTTGCTAAATTTTTAACAGTCTTTTTTATGGTTTCAATAAGAAAGTTGCCTGTTGTATGCCAGTGTGTTTGGCAGATAAATAGATGTATGTTGGATTTTCTTTGATCACATTTTATGCATTTGTCATCTTTGTACAGTTTGGGTATTTAGCTGAAAAGTTTTACTTTCGTGGGTAGTTCTTTATTCCATATTAATAATCTGAATCTTCTTTGTGGTTGGTCGGGCCAGCTGATGTAATGGTTGTTTATCTTGATTGGCTGTAGGTTGTCTATGGTTGATGGCCAGTGAATTTTTTCAATCATGAGATCTTCGAAGTTGTTTCTAGTACGATTTAGGAGTCTCCACTTTGCTAAGTGTATTGTTTTTGTAATGCATTTGATCATTGTCTTGATTGGAATGTTCATTGTTTGGTGGTCCCATTGAGGAATAAGAGTCAATTGTGGATTGATTGTGATGTGTATGGCTATCAGTCTGCTGTTTGGAGTTATACCATATTTGGATCAATACTTACTAGTTTGTCTGCATTTTCATTGTGCACTATTCCAGAGTGGGCTTTTATCTTTTTTAGCTTCATTTTTATGTTCTTTTTTCCACATATGTCTCTTATTTGTTGTAAAAGATTAAAGTTCTTTTGTTTTCTAAAAGCTTTGATGGGGTTGTGTTCAGTATATTGTTAATGCCATTTATCACTGCATTGCTATCTGTGTAGATATTTGCATAACAATGTTATGAAATAATACTTAATGCTATCAGTATGACTATTATTTCTGCACGAGTAAAAGATGAGAGTAAGGTTGTCTGTGCTTGGAATAAGAACTCTTTTCCCTTGTATGTAATAATTTTGAGACCTATTTTCATAAGCCATTTTTTGTTAAATTCTTTTAGTGATCCATCTGTATATATATCAAAGATCATGTTGTCTTGGATTTTACTGACTAGTTCAGATAGTTTGCTTTTAATCCTGCTATCAGTGTCAAAGAGTTTGTTTAGAAGTTGGTTGGTATCTTGTGTTGTTGAAATAAGAATTTCTACCTGACTATTTGCTGAGTCCATGTCTTGGTGGCCTATTAGGTCCAACAATATCTGCATTGAGTCTGAAGATACCTTGCACCTGAGTGTGTTGTTCTCAATATTGGGAATGTCACGCGTAGTTACTCTACTATTGTGGACTGGGATGCAAATTGAGTTTTGTTGGCTTGCTGAGAAGGTGCAAGGATAGAGGTTTTGGCTGTGGTTGTTGATGGCATAGCCTGAGCATTCTACTAGAGAAGACTGATTGTTGATCGTCTATATTCTGTGACTTGATTATTTACCTTTCTTTGTTTTCTTCCAATGATAGTTTAGTTGTTCAACTTTGTGCTGATCCAGTGTGCTCTTGCTGTGTTTTGGTTAGTTGATCTAGTGTATTGTAGGAAGGGGTTGATTGTAGGCTGTTGAGGTTGTTCATTTGTAACCCATTTCAGAAGTCTTTCTTTCAAGGTGTAATATCAGGCTAGAGTATGACCTTGTATAGTTTGGTGGTTGAGTCTGATTAACTGGTACCAGTGTAATGTCTTTGTCCTGTTGTTGTTTAGCATTTGGCCAATAAAGAAGATGTTGTGCTTTCTTAAGCTTTTTCTATACTGATTATAGAAGGATGTGCTGGTGATTTCTTCAATTGATGTGTCAGTTTCTGCGATTGTTATATACTTTCCATTAAGAGTGTTTAGGAATGAGAAGCCATGTATCTTGAGAAGCCATATTACTTCGTGAGTAAGATTTCTTCTTTGTGGTAGGAGAGGTGCATGTATATGATTCGTTATTACCTTTATGGACCAAAATATGTTTTATAATGATTGGAGTTTTTCCCTTGCTAGTTCTCCTGTGATATTATTTGAATTGATGCGTGATGTCCAGTTTGTGACATATAAGAGCAGCTATCTGTCCCACAAATGTATGATGTTGTATTCAGCATCATTGTGTAGCATGCTGTTGGGGATTGTGTTTGCTAGGCCAAGCTTGTGTTTAAAGGTGATTATTAGTTTGTGCATTATTTTGTTGCATGTGTCTCTAGTTAGGACTACATTGTTGCAAAGATATTCTAAACTGGGTATAAGGACATGATTGATTATATATTGCATTTGTTTGTCTGTAACTTGTTTCATCTTTAACACTGTTTGTGTTTTTTGGATCTTTTGTTTAATAAGAGCTTTTTGATAGTCTTTCTTGCCTAAGCTTTCATATCAGACTCCTAATATTCTAACTGGGGCCCCTTTTGTGCAGCTGGGGATTCTTTGTTCATCTATCCGTATGTCTTTGACATAGTCTTGCTCTTTGCCATTTATTATTATCAGTTGTGATTTGTGAGGATTGACTTTGATATCATTGATATGGAAGAATTGTTCAGCAGTATTAATAATGCACTATAGCTCTGCTTTGTTACTTGCAATCCATGTGATATCATCCATGTATATGCTAGCTGCAATGTTTATGTGTGTGAATGACCAGCCTTGGTCCAGAGATTTGCAGGACTTTGTTGTCAAACAGTATTCTTTGTGCTTATCACTTATCATTTTGAGAAGTGGGTCATAAAAGATTCATTATAGCAGAGGTGATATCTTATCTCCTTGATCTATGCTATCTCTTACTGGGTATGAGGCTGATGGACCATGACATGTGAGTACTATGTTCTCCCTATCCTGAACGATGCAGTCTAGGATCTTTATCAATTTGTCTGGGATTTTGATTTGGTGCAGTGCCTTTTTTAGCATTTCGATGTTAACAGAGTCGTATGCCTTGGATATGTCCTGACTTAGGATCTATGCTTCTTTGTTCGTCTCCTTGGCATGTTCAATTATGTTGCTGAGGATGTGTATTAGATCTTATATATTGTTTTCTGGCAGTTTAATTCTGATAGAATTTGGTGATCTTTGAAGACTTTGGCCAGTCGGTCAGTCAAGATCTCGGTGAAGATTTTCCTTCCTGCATTCAATAGAGTGGTTGGTCTTGTTGTGTCGAGATTATTCTTTCAGTCTTTAGGTTTGGGTATTGGATATATGGTTTCTTTGCTTCATTTCCTAGGAGTTGTGTCTTCATGGATGATCTTGTTAAAGATGCTTCTTAGTTCTTCTAGAGCATTCTTTTTTAAATGCTTGTATACACAGTAGGGAATCTGATTTCTACCTAGTGCAGACTTGTTACAGCGATTTCTGATTGTTGCTGTTAATTCTTCTGTTGTTATTTCTTGAAGTGCACTTGAGTACCAGCTCACTTTAATTGAAGGCCTAGTTTCATATTCTTGCTACCATTGTGGATGGTGCTCTAGCGCTGATGTGTTTTTGGGTAGAGTCCATTTGAAGAAGTGTTGCCTGACTGTTTCTTTGATCTTGCTTGATTCAGTAATGATTTAAATTTCACCTTCTCTTTTGATAATCTTGTTTAGGTGGATGTGACATGTGGGTTTGTCTAGAATGCTATTTATTATAGCTTTTTTGTTGCTCTCTAAAAAGACTTGATGGTTTATTGTTCTTTGAATTATGGCTCTGGCTTTTTTTTTCTTTGTAATGTGTTTTGCAATAGTCCTGTATGTGTGGATGTATAACTTTAATATCTCAATCCACTTTGAATAATAACCATCGTTTCGATCTTTTTTTGGCTAGCTATAACTCTACTGTGATAGTAGGAAAGTGTTTTTGGATGTATTTTGGTATGTCATTCTCTGGTTGTATATTGTTGCCTTGGTTCCTGACCAGTTGTCTGAGATTTGTTAGGAAAGATTGTAGTTGAAGAAGTGGAGTATCTGGTTTATTTTCTGTTCTTTGGAACCGCTTTCTTCTGTGTACACATTTCTTTTAAATATGTTTCTTTGCTACTTGTATAAGGAGGGAACTGAAGTGGTTCTATCTCTTATCTATTGAATCTGGACTTACAGATACTTCACCTAGTCTTGTTTCAACTGTCTATACGAATTTCTTCCATTGTTTGTCTTTTGTTAGAGTCCAATTGTATCTGTGATTTGGGTTGTGAATAGATATGAGTTTTGGGGTGTCTAGCTCCCATATTTCCAGCTCTGTAATTGTTGATTTATGATTACTGTTGATGAGGAGGTCGAGCATATCTCTGATACTTGCTTTGTATGATTGCCAAGTTTCCTTGGGGTTGATCTAAATCTGATCGAGTCAGCTACTACTTCCTTGTTCATACCAGGTGTATTTTCTTTGTGTAGAATTGTGTTTGCAGTATATGTCTTCAAGGCTATTATGTATGAGAGCCTCGATCTGCTTCCCTGATGAATTATGGTTTGTTATTCGTTTTTTGTTACTGGATCTATCTATGCTGGGGTTGGGTGTACCATTTATATCTCCCATTACTATGATGTGCCAATTCTGTGATGTTGCTTTATTGATTCATTGTTTAAGTATGCTTGTGGTTTGTGCCTATTCTTTTGATACGTCTTGAGCTGGGAAGTAAATACTAATTATTCTGAGTTTTTTTTTTCTGAGGAAAAGTCAAGTCTGTGGTTATTAATCTCTCATTGAAAGTTTTGTAGCTATATATGCATTGTGCGATGTCTTTTTTAATTATTATGTTTAGGCTATATCCAAGTATCTGGGCTTCTTTATGATATCAGATTATTTGAAAATCTGGATGCTTCCAGTGTTTTGAGTATTAATATGATCCATTGGTTTCTGTTATTACAATGATGTCCCATTGTTCCTTGATACACATATTAAACCATGTATTTTTTTTTTATGTATTTACCAGTCCTTGGATATTTACTGTTGTAAGCTTCCATATTGGTCGATATATATTGGTTATATTTGTTGCTGGTTGATTGTTTTCTGTGTTGTTGATACTGTTTATGTTATTGTTGCTTATTGGTAAAGTTGTGTCTGGTATCTGAAGTGTTTGGAATAAAGAAGTTTGTTGTATTTGAGTTTCATTTGATAGTTGTTGTTGTGTTGTGATTGGTATACTTTGCGAGCTTCCTATTAATTATTTGTAAAGTGGTTGGTTCCCTTTGAGATAAGTTCTGAGATTGCATTTAGTACCCAATTCATGTTTTCATCTATCTTGCTTATCAATGTATAGATTTATTGTTGTTAGCCTTAATTATTAGTTATATTTTTCTTTAATTATTATCTATAGTTTTTGTCTATCATATTATTGTAGTTCTATTTTTAGATCATGTGACACATGTGATGCAAGGTGTGTCTCATTGGTTCATAGGGTAGATTCAATTATTAGGGCAAAGTAGTGATTGACATAGCACGCATTATTTAATTTTATTATTTAATTTTCATATCTTATCTATATTTAGCTAGCAGGTTACCCAAGTGAGCAGATCTGGCATATTGGCCTAATTTGGCAAATCTGGCAGATTTGGTCACTTTGGTCACTTTGATCACCAAATAATTAATATTCAATTATGTATATAAGGGCCAGCTGTCCAAAGCAGTTGACCCAAGGTTTTTACCTTCTGAAATCTCTTATACTTGACATTATATATCTCTAATAAACCTTCTAATTAAACCAAATCACCCAAAGCCTCTTTCATCATATTTGTGTAACCTCTACTATCCTTGAATTATCAACTTTAGTATATCACGACCGAGGTATTCTCACTCAACTTAAAGTGGATTACTGCTATAGTTGTCCTGTCTATCTATCTAATCTGGAGGTTATTGGATAGGTTGACAAATTGGTGGTAACTGTGAGATTCACTACTCAGTAAACTATTCTCTAGGAACAATCAGGAAGCCTTGTTCAGTATTGGAGGTATTCACTTGGGAAGTGATTCGGGAATCCAAAGTCTAGCAAAGGGTTTGAATTTTGTTATATGAATAGTTTAAAAAACCACTTTATTACTAATAGTATACATGATACTTTTCACAAAACATATCCAAACACCAACATCAATCAAATTTATCCTTCTTATATTGATAATTCTTGTTTAATTTGTTGCCCATCTCAGGAATCTTCTCCTATTTTAAAAACTTTTGGAATTGGTTCAAAGTTGCATTCATTGCTACTTTTTACACTCTTGTAACTCAATATCATTTCAATCAAACTCTTACTGCTTTTTCCTTTTATTTTGAATCCACTACCATCAAAAAATTAATTTTTACTATCCGATACAACATATTTATTCCTTTGACAATATTTATTTGAAACTCTTATCTACTATTACACATTTCAATTTCTTTACTGTTGATCCCCTTGAACAGTCCAATTAACCTGTTAATGGTATACTTTGAATAGCTTATTTCTCTTTTAGCCCATACAAGACCTCCAATTATTTCAAAAATTTTTTATTTTACAACAAACCCTTATATCTGGAATCACTTTTTAACTCTTCTATTTCTACTTCTTCTTCTTCTTCTATTCTATCTACTATATCTACTCCTCTTAATAATACACATACCCATACAACAATAACAATACCCAAGGACATCTATGATTATTTTGAACAATATCTTTTGCCCTCACACTTCAATATACTGCGAGTGGAACCCTTCTCTGGTGATGGAATCCAGGATCCTATAACTTGGTTGACTTCTTTTGAAAAGGCCATGATGGTTAATCAATGGGAAGGCAAAAAACTCATCCGTATGCTCAATACCCACTTCCAGGATGAAGCTGAGGAATTGTGAATAACATACTATGAGGACAATAATACTGATATTAATGCCATGAAATAGAAGGCCATCTCTAAGGAATTCAAACAGCAGTTCTGTACCTAGAGATGGATCAATAAATAGACATGTAATCTTGAAAAACATAGGTAAGGACCAACTGAATCTATGACTACTTACCATGCCACTTTCAAAAAACTTCTCAAAAGGGCCAATATTGAAGGTGATATAAGTCCTGCCAACAACTCCGCTATTATATCAGGGGATTGCTACTACACTTGGCTCCAATTGTTTCCATGAACAATTCTAATGATGTGACTGACACACACAAACTTGCCATGGCTTATCAAAATGGTCAGGACATAAATAATTATGAGGAATCATGCAATCTTGCCCCATTCTCAAGGAATTTCAAAATGACTTCTTTGAAATCTGAAGACCCTATGGATACCCTTACCAAAAAGTTTGAAAAACTCCAGTTAAACTTGGCTGAAAAATTGGAACTTCTTTCTGCTCAAGTAGAAAAACAAGGCCGTCACCCAAGGCAACCTACCTCCAACTCTATAAATAGGTCTAACTCCTTCCAACTTGTATGTTTCAGGTGCAATGAACCAGGACATTTGGCTAGGGAATGTATGTCTGAAAAGGTTCAAACAAACTCCTCCAGGTCCAGGAAACCTTTGAATTATCTCACCATTGAGAAATCTGAGGAGGAGTTCAATGAATCTGAATATGAGAAGGAAATCTATATTGGTCAGCGAAATCAACCCTATACCACTAATAGGAGGGAGGTCAAGCAAAAGCAAAAGCAATCTGAATCAAATAAGGAATTAAACCTATGCACCAGGAAAGTTCCTAGGATTCCACCAAGGGAAACCCATGACTCTGAACCTGAAATGATTGCAACTTCTCCTACTGCCAAACCCAAAAGACCCAAAACCAAAGCTCAACTATCTATTGTGGACCAATTGCCCAACTATGACATCTCTGAGAATATTCTAAATCTTCCTGCTAAAGCTACTTGAAACAAATGTTACAATATCTCAATTAGCGCAAAAACTTGGTAAAAATTCTGAAGCGATCTAAGGTACCTATGGAAACCAATTATCTTATCTCTGATGACCCAAGGAAAATCACAGCTGCCAAATGTTATATCCGTATCATAGGAAATCCTGTGATGGCTATTTTTGACTCTGATGCTGCTGTCAGCATTATCACTGACAAACTCATGAGAAAACTTGGATTGGAAATTGATACCAAGTCCAAAACCATTGTAATTACTACCAATGGTACACGAGCCAGGATCCTTGGACAAATAACTTCTTTGAAAATATTTATCCAGGATCTAATTGTACCGGTGACCTTGCAAGTAATTGAGTCACGTGAGGAGACTCTTCTTCTAGGAACTGATTGGCTGGATCATATGAAGGCAAATTGGTTTTTAAGGACCGTACTCTCCAAATTATTTATAAGGATAAAACAATTGCCATAGGAATCACTCACCATGCTGATACTCCCCCACACCTTCCACAAGGTAACAATCACTATGAGGATGATAAGGATGATGAGGATAAACTTTTGGATGAAATTGAATATGAATCTGAAAGTGATCTTAAGGAACAGGAGACCTATACGTCTGATCTTATTCTTGAATCTGAGGATGACAATCCTGCCATCTTTCTCTCTGACTGTTCTGAACCTGAGGAACCCTCTCCTGAACCATTTACTGGAATCTTGACCAAGAAACAACAAGCTGAGGTTCAACAAATTCTATCTGATCATAAGGTTGTCTTTGTTGATCACATCTCCAAGGAAGACCAAACAAGTAATCTAGGAAGGACTACAGTGGTTACTTATAGCATTAATACTGGGAATGCTACTCCAATTAAACAGCAACCATATAAAGCCTCACCTGATCAGCAGGAATTCCTCAAAAAGGAAATTGAGGAAATGCTGCAGCGAGGAATCATCAGTCCTACTACCAGCTCCTGATCTTCTCCTGTTGTTATAGTGCCCAAGAAAAATAATAAGCAATGCTTCTGTGTTGATTATAGGAAACTCAATGCAGTCACTAAAAAGGATGTCTACCCCATGCCGATTGTTGATAATCTTTTGGAAACCTTTAATGGTGCTCAATGGTTCACCTGTCTTATTCTAGCAAATGGATATTGGCAAGTGCCAATGAGTGATAGGGACAAACACAAAACAGTGTTCACAACAAAATATGGTCTCTATGAATTCAATGTCATGCCCTTTGGTCTTTGCAATGCTCCTGCAACTTTCCAGCGACTAATGGACAAGGTACTGGCTCCCTACCGTGGAAAATTTGTTGAAGTTTACCTTGATGACATTACCATCTTCTCCATCCCCTTTGAACTCCACTATCAACATATCCCTATTATCTTGGATACTCTCGGGAAAGTCTCTTTGATATTGAACTCTGAAAAATGTCACTTCTTTTTATCGCAAGTGATATTACTTGGTTATGTGATTAACCACAAGGGAATCCAACCTGATGATGACAAAATTGTGAAAGTTAAGAAATTCCCAAGGCCCACCTCTATTAGGCAATTGAGAGGATTTCTTGGACTTGCCTCTTATTATAGAAAGTTATTAAAAACTTCTCTTCCATTGCTTGTCCTCTGAATTCTCTCTTAGAAAAGAATACACCCTTTAAATGGATGGATGATCACCAGCAAGCCTTTGAAACTCTGAAGTGCCTCTTAACTTTATCTCCTGTCTTGAGATATCCTGATTTCTCCAAGGTTTTTTATCTTCATACTGAAGCCTCTAGAACTGGTATTGGTGCTGTTTTGGCACAAAAGGATGGAAAAAAGGAGTATGCAATTGCCTATGCTAGCCGCAGTCTCAACAAAGCTGAGCGAAACTATTCTGCCACTGAATTGGAATGTCTTGCAGTCATTTGGGCTGTTGAACACTTCCACCAATATCTAGGGACTCAACACTTCTTCTTGATTACTGACCACTCTGCTCTTCAATGGTTGAAAACAACTGAACTTAAAGTATAACGTGCAAGGTGGATACTTCGCTTGGAATCCTATAACTTCACTATCAAACACAGAGTAGAAAGGAAATACAACAATGCTGATGCCATGTCTAGGATGTATAATGTAGATGAACCAATCTTCCACAATTCCAAGGCTACACCAATCTAAACTAATTCAAAGTTAGCAATCACAAGTGAAATCCAACAATAAATAATATCCAGCCCAGGTAGTCGGTATCCTGGACAACCATACAACTTAACTTATTAAAATAGAATTTCAACATTATCATCATCTCAAAAACTATCTTCAACACAACAAATTACCTGACACTTTTGATAACAAACAACAAAAAAAACTTATCTCCAAGGCACAATATTACCAAGTGAAAAACAATCAACTCTACAAAAAAGATCACTGCAGAAAAACAAGGAATCAATTACTCTGTGTAATTCAAAAACATGAAGTGGAACCAATCTTATACTTACTATATAACCATCCCACTGGAGCACATCTTGGTGTGGACAAGGTCTTTGAAAAACTACGTAATCAATATTACTGGCCCCAAATGTTTGAGGATGTGAAGCATTATATTAATACCTGTGACCAATGTCAACGAAGAGGCAAATTCAGGACCCCTGGACCCTTACACCCAATCACAGTTGGTGACCCCTTCTCCAAAATAGGCATTGGTATTGCAGGACCCCTTCCAATCACAAGCAAGGGAAAAAAATATATCATCATTGCAACTGACTACTTTACAAAATGGCCTGAAGCTGAAGCAATCTCACATGCCACAGGACAGAAGTTGCAGATTTTATTTATCAAGTTATTATTTGCAGACATTGATGTCTAAAACACATACTTTCTGATCGTGGAACACATTTCAGGAATGAAATAGTTGAAGCTTTATTGGAAAAATTTCAAATACGATATCTTTATTTCACCCCATACCACCCACAAACAAATGTACTAGTGGAGCACTTCAATAGGACTCTATGTGAATCTCTAGCAAAAATAACTGAGAGAAAGGAGGATTGGAATGAATTTATTGCACCAACACTATTTGTCTATCGCACATCAAAACAAGCTTTCACCAAATTTACCCCCTTCTATCTTGTATATAGCCGCAATCCTCAAATGCTTCACATGGAAATGGATGAAGTAATGGAAGGAAATATCTTGACTCGACTCTACCAACTAATTGAAACCCTGCCTACTGCTCAAGAAACTGCCCAAGGAAATATTCTGAAAGCCCAAAGGAAACAAAAGGAGAGATTTGACCTGAAGTTGAAAAAGCCAAGAAACTTCAAAATTGGGAACAAAGTATTAGTTTATGATGCTGCCAGGGACAAACACTTTACTGAAAAACTCAAACCAAAATAGAAAGGACCGTACTTTATACATGATGACTTGGGAAATAGAACCTTTAAACTTAGGATGATGGATAAAAAAGTTTTGGCTGCCCCTCTCAATCTGGCCTTGCTGAAACCATATCTTGACCGTGAAAAATGGAAACCTACTGTATAAATTGAAAACTGAAAGGAGAAATATACAGTGTAATAGTGATGGCCCCTGAGCTCTCACCACTATTACAGCCAGCCCCAGGGCTCTCAGCGATTACTGCATAATCCCAAGGGGAAGTACTTATAAGTGGACAAGTGAAAATAAGAAAAAGGAAAACAAAAACCTCAAAGCTAAAGCAAGGAAAAGGTTCTATCCAAAGGAGCAGGAATAGGAACACCCAACTGGACCAACAGGACACCAAGCCTGCCTACCCTTCGCCGCAAGTTTTGGTTTTCCAACTCCAACTCTCTGACCCTAGTTGAAGTGGAACTTCTGGAGGCTAACCGCTCTACTTCCCTCTCCAACTGATAAATTTCTTCTTGAAGGTCAGCCTGAGACCATTCACTACGACGTATTTGTCTCTCCAAATATTTGACCCTTTCTTGGAGAGTAATGACAGTTGCCCACAAAGGATCCATCCTTCCTGAGCGAGTAAGTCTTTGTGCTTTGACAGTCCTAGTTTCTCTTGGCATGCTGATAAAAAGGAATATGAGAAATACCTGACAAACCAAGAAAAATCCTAATATTAAATAGGGAAATATAGATGATCATGCTATACCAACAATTATATAAGGAGCTCCATTGCCTACTAGTTTGCAACAAAAAGGATTACCATACTCGTGCAAAAATTACCATGACTACTATTCAGGACCTAATTTTGGAGAATCTTCTGACCACAATTCCTGAATTTGTGCAAGTGACCTCAATACCATATAATTTACTTCAGCCCATTGAAAATCAGGTCTTGCAAACATACAGGTGTATGTAACGTGCTATCTACATGAAAAACAGGATTCTCTCCTTGGTCTATGCATACTACCTGGGGGAATTATTGGAAGGAATTGTCAACCGATCACAACAATTCTATCTGAATAAACACCTGACTAAATATCATCTTACTGGATACCACCGCACTTATGGTCTCTTTGAAAGATCTGAGATTGAGCAAATTTAAAGAACAAGGTATACAACTTTGACCATGATTACCAAGTTAAGTTCAGTGAATATCAACTCCTTGTGAATTTTTGATTCTTGAAACTCACTACTTAAGTAGGGAGGAAATGTTAGCCTTAATTATTAGTTATATTTTCCTTTAATTATTATCTATAGTTTTTGTCTATCATATTACTCTAGTTCTATTTTTAGATCATATGGCACATGTGATGCAAGGTGTGTCTCATTGGTTCATAGGGCAGACCCAATCAATAGGGCAAAGTAGTGATTAACATAGTACGTATTATTTAATTTTATTATTTAATTTTCATATCTTATCTATATTTAGTATCTTTTTTAGTGTTTTTATTGTATGATTTGTTTTTGTATTTGGACCCTTTACTCTTTTGTATTT
>CAJVPT010001331.1:0-21992 GCA_910592055.1 Acaulospora colombiana
TATGTGGTGTTTTTATTTATGTGTTTGCTATTGTTTTGTGTCTTCTGTTCGTAGGGAGCTGTGGAATTTGGGATTGTTGTCTATTGTAACCTGTGGCAAGCTTTGGTTGGAGTGGAGGTTTCGGTGAGATCTTTTAACTCTTTCTTGATGGAACCTGGGGACATTCTGCATCGTAAGATGCTTGGGAAGCTGTCCTTGTTTACCATTAATGAAATGCTTGTCCTTTCTACTGGGACTTGAATTATGTGCTGTCTTCTTGCCGTGAATGTATAGGTTTCAGCCAGTGTGTCTCTTCCCTCATTTAGAAGACATCCAGTGCATTTTTCCAGGGGTGATTGCTCTTCTATCCTTGAGTAGTGTTTGTAGATTATTGTGTTGGGGCTGTCATTGCGTTTTTTCCTGCCTATGACTTCCTCATTCTGCTTCAAAGTTGCCCTCCAGTGTGGTTTGTGTGGATTTTCCATTGTCAGGGGTCTACCTTGACTGTAGGTCTAGTGGTTGCTTGTTTCATCTTCTATTCTATCTTGTATACTAGCTAGGTTTGTGAGGTTTTTTGTGATTTCCTTGTACTATTTTGGGGTGTTCCTTTTCTTGGTTTTGTTTATGGCACTCAGTTCTCTCCAATGTAATAGTTGTGTTCCTGTTGAGTTAATGATTTGCCCGATGAACATCAGATTATGTTTTCTTAATGTCTGCCTATGCTAGTGGTATAGTGAGCTTGGTATTGTTTCTTCGATTGTGTTGTCTATCTTTTCTATCCTTATAGAAGTTTCAGTCCTTGGTTTTAGATGAAATTGGAAACCATGTTTCCTTAATATCCAGAGAATGTCGTGGTCCAGGTTTTGTCCAACCTTGAGAAACGGTTGGGTGAGATGTGTGGTCACTGTGTTGATGGACCAGAATATATTCTGTAGGTTTTGAAGTCCCATTCTGGAGATTTGCTCTAGGGTTCCCTTGTCTTTCATCCTTTGTGGCCATGTTCTTGAGTGAAGTTGTAATTGCCTGTCCTATATGTAGTTCAGATTGTGCTCTGTGTGGTTGTAAAGGAGAGTATTGGGGGTTGTGTTGACAAGTCCACACCTGTGTTTATACTTTTTCACGATCTTATCCATTAGGGAGTTGCATTCACTTTCAGGGAGTACCATGTCATTGAGCAAGTACTCTATACTTGGCATAAGTACATGGTTTATTATGTATCTCATTTGTTTGTCTATGGTTGCCTTCCAACTGATTAGTTTGCTGGTTTTCTTAACTTTTTCTTCTATAAGCTGCTTTTGATACCCTTTTTTTCCTGAGCTGTCTAGCCATATTCCGAGTATCCTCATTGGTACACCTGGCTTGCTACCTCTGATTGTCCCTTCTTTGAGCTTGAAGCTTCTCTCGAAATCTTCAGGCTGTCCATTGATGATGATTAACTGTGATTTCAGGGGGTTAATTTCAATGTCATTATGGTTGAAGAACTTTGTGGCAATGTCTAGAGTCTTTTGCATTCCTTCTGGATTGTCTGCTAGCCATGTTGTATCATTCATGTATGCAATGGCCTTCACTTCTAAGTGTTTCTCCTCGTTTGGTTCGTTGATGTCTTTTCTGAATTTCATTATATATCTGTATCCTCTTCCTGATCTATTGATTTCAGTTAGAAGGGGGTTATAGAAGATACGTCATAGCAAAGGAGATATTGTGTCTTCCTGGTCGATTCTGTCTAGTACTCTGTAATGTGGACTAAGTCTGTGCATTGTTATGACCTGGTTCTCTCTTCCTCTGAGTAAGTCTTGGATAATGTTAATTATCTTTGCAGATATCTTGATGTATCTCATTGCCTGCTCCAGCATTTCAGTGTTGACTGAATTTAAAGCCTTTGCTATGCCTTGACTCAGGATCCATAATTTTCTCTTCTTTCTGCATGCTTGCTCTATGCATAGGTTGGTTATGTGGATAGGCCCTATGTACTGCTTCCTGATAGGGCTGCCCAATTGGAATCATTAAGGATGTTGTGCCTTTTGCAGATTTGGGATAAGCGATCACTGATGATCTTGATAAATATCTTCCTTCCTGCTATGAGAAGGGTGATGGGTCTGGTTATCTCGATTCTGTTGTGCCATTCCCTGGGTTTTGATATGGGGTATATGTGTCCTGTGCTCCATTCTCTTGGTGTTTCACCTTGTGTGAGGATCTTGTTGTATAGCTTGGTGAGCCATGTGAGCGTTTTAGGTCCAAAGTGTTTGTAGGCTATGTAGGGGATATTGTCTGGTCCTGGTGTTGATTTGGAGCTTCTGTCCCTTATTGCTTTTTTGAGTTCTTGTATGGTGATGTGTTCAGTGAGGTTGTCATACCATTTTTCCTGGATCCTTTTGTTTGGTAAGTATTGCTGTACCCATCTGAATGCACTTTCTACTGGTATGGTTTTTCTATGCTGGGTCCATTTTGCGAAGTGTTCTGATGTTTTTCATTTGATCTCCTCTGGATTTGTGATGATTTCTATCTGGTTGTTTTCCTCTGTAATGAGCTTGTTTATTACTATGGTTCTGTTGGGTTTTTCCAGGATGCTGTTTATCATTTGTTTTTTGTTGTCCTGTAGCCATTGTTGCCTCCTCATTATGTTTTATTGGATTTCTTTGTTCCTGTGGTGTCTGGTAATTATCTTGGCTGCTGTCTTGTATTTAGTTATGTATTCTTTACAAATTCTCTTCCATTGGGCTACATAGTTCTGGGGGTGCTTTGCTCACTATTCTTTTAGTTCTGTTACTAGCTCTGGGAAGGATTCCTGTAGTTTGCTTATTTGTTTTTTGATCAGTTGTGCAGTTTGTGCATTAGGTGTGTCAATGTTCCTCTGGAGCTTGTCTGAAAGGATTTGGATATTCACAATCTTTCTGTACATTGTTGAGAGCTTTCCTGGCTTTTTGTTTCTCCTTCGGTTTTTTATTTTCGGAATGCATTTGTTTGTTGCTTCCATGATATGTTGCTTGAACCTGTTCTATAAATCATTTATGTTTCCATGTTCTTCCGTGTTGTCTTCTGGTAGCCTTGATTCGATTTTATCTCTGAAGTTCTCCCATTGTTTTGTGTCTGCTTTGTGCCAGTTGTACTTGTGATTTCGCATATGAATATTTTTTTTCCTTTGTTTCTCCAGCTGCCATACTTTGATTCTTGTTAGCATGATCCTGTGATCACTTTTGTACAGGGAGTTTGGATGGTCTATTATATGGGAGTCTCTTGACTGCCATGTGTTCTATGGACTGTACCATATTTGGTCGATTCTACTGACTGCTCCTCTGCTGTTTTCCCATGTATATATCACTTGTGTTGGATTGTGTGCTCTGAATGTGTCTGTGAAGTTCTTGGTGATTAGCCAGTCCAGTAGGTCTGACTCCGGTCAGTGGTTGTTTAGTTTCTTGAGAATGTGTCGTTTATGATGGAGGGGTTGGGTGTGGTGTTGAAGTCACCTCCTATTATTATGTGAGTTTCCTCTTTTTCTACTTGTGTTATCCATTCCTTTATGGTACTTTCTATTGTGAGTTTTTCCCCTCTGTCAGCATTTATTGATGGGAGGTACACGCCTATCACTCTTATCTTGTGTTTATCAGGGAATGCCATGTCAATTGCTATGGCCCGTTCCTCAATTTCTTGTTTCTTGTATATTCTGCATGCAATGTCTTTATGTATTGCTATGCATATCCCATGTCTGATCTTTCTCCTTGAGTTCACTGAAGTTGTTAATTGGTACTCTGGTTGTTTCCAGTGTTTGATCTGATTTATGTCTCCATTGGTTTCTGTTGAGATGACTATTTCCCATCCATTTTCTGAGTAGTATTCCATCCATAGTTTCTATTTATTCTTCTCTGCCATGCCTCTTATATTGTGTATCACAATTGTCCAGACTGGATGGTGGGTTGTTGCATTTCTATTAAGATATGTGGTGTTTTTATTTGTGTTTGCTATTGTTTTGTGTCTTCTGTTCATAGGGAACTGGGGAATTTGGGATTGTGTTGTCTGTTTTGCTACTTTCTCCCCTCTGGGGGTTTTGTTGAGTCATGTTGATCATATTATTGGGGGGAGTTGTGCCCTGGTGAGACTGTCTATTGGAAATTAATCTTTACAATAAAGTTGAACAGTTTTTTGATAGATATAAATAATAGGAAGAAATTTTTTTTTTGAAATATTATGTCTCCCCTAATATATATATTAGAAGAATTTAGAAGGATTGATAAATTTTTTTTTTGATATATAAATTAAATTGATTCAAATAAGTTTCCACAATAACAAGCCATTCGATGGATAGAACTTTTAAGATAATACAATATGGAGATGCTGAAAGCAATTAAAGAACAAACAACACATCCTTGAATAAAGAAGTTCTTGAAAAGTAACTAGCTTATAATATTGAAGTAGTAATAATAGTGTGTAATTCTAATAATTCTGTAAATCCTAAAAATGTTTTTATTGACTATTATATTTTTTCATATATGTAAACTTTGCTAAATCTTTAAAAATTCCAATAAAACAAGGCCAAGTCATTATTTCAAAAAAAAAAAAATAATTTAATATAAAAATATATACAAAAATAAGAATTTATAGAATATAATATATATATAGTAGATAAAATTTAAAAATATAAAGTAAATTTATATATAAAACAAAGAATTAAATTAAATAAATAAAGAATAAGTAAATAAATAATAATTAAGAGACATTTAGATTTATGAGATAAATAAGTTTATATAAATAAATATAAAGAATATAAAGTAATAACTGTATTTGTTTTTTTTTTTATTTATAAAAAATATTTATTTATTTATTTATTTTGAGTACCTGTAACTAGATTAAATTATCAGTTTATTAATTAATTAAAAATATAAGTATATTTTTATTTGAATAGTATAATATATACTATAGCTAAACTATTATTCTAATTTAACTAACTTATTGTAAGCATAAAAACCTTTAAATTCAACCTTGGAAACAATATTTTTCTTTACAATATCTTTGGATAAAAACCTTTCTAGTCCACTGCATAATTGCTAGCAGATTAACACTGTATATATCTAATTAAGCTGCTAGAATATAGAAAACTATAAAAAAATAGGTTGAAAAAAGAGAAGAGGAAATATTTAAAAATACCTAAGCAGACAACTAGAAAATAAAAAAATAAAATTGAAAAAAAAGATTTTTAGCTTCCTCCAAAGATCCCCTTATCAAGATCTCTTCTCAATAAGAAATACCTGATTGGAATATTTTTTTTTCTAATCATTTGAAAAACTTATTTATTCTTGATTTTGATTTCTTTCTTGTATACTATCTGAGGAAACTTATCACTAAAGATGGATTTCTAAAGGGGAGGCAGGGACAAAGGTCAAATTCTTTTATAGTAAACATTAAAATTTTTAAATTAATAACTATAAAAAAAACTATTCACAATTGTTCTTTATTATTTAAATTTTTGATTTATAATATTTCTTAACTTTTGTCACTATTAAAATAAAAAGCTATAAATTTTGTTTTTTAAAAAGAAACATAAGTAATTTGTGAAATTTTATATATTAAATACTTTAGGGACTCATTATTACTTATCATTTAGTGAGAGCTCTTACTTTCATGATACTCTTGATCCTAACCTTTTACTTCCATAACACACTTGGTCCCAATCTTTTTTGAACAGTAATTTTTTATCTATCTGTGATAGTAAGATAACTTAAGATAAATCTCAGATTCTTATGTGACCTAGTAGGAACTAGAATATATTGTTTCAGTATAATACTTTCCTGCAGCCATGCCTAGTTAAAAAATTTTTATTGATATATATTTTATGTTATTCAAAAGATTAGATTCCTTAACAATTCTTTTGTCTTGTAATAGTAGAAAGGTTTTGAACAATAATAAGGATCCATAATATTCTTCAACAACTTCTGAAAAATATATTATTGACTGTAATTAAAGGATTAGAGTTTAGTATAGACTAGAAATCATTCAGTTTTATTGCCTGACTGAAATGAAAAGAAGATCTTGATCTTGAACTTTGCCTAACTGAAATAATAGAAAAGAAAGATCTCAACTTAAACAAATAGTAGCTTTTTTATCACCTAGAAACCTGTTACTTATATTTTATTGGTCTCATAGAATTTGATCTATAGGTTAATCCAATAGAAGGAGTGGGTAGGACTAGATATCAATTAACTCTTTCAATTATTAATAATATTAACAGAATATATGGATATAATCAATAGTAGTTTGTTTATATTCTATTAATAATGTATTTTGTATTAACCAATCAGGTTTCAGATAACTTTGTGTTATCAAAAATTCAGGGTCAAACTGAGGTAAGCAAAATCCCTCAAGAAAACTATAAAAAAAGTAGACACTCTAAAAGAATATAAAGCAGTATGTGAAAAAGTGAATAATAAACCTTTTTTTGCCAATAAAATCTCTATTTCTTGTTGCTTTCAGCTCTGTAAGGTAACACTCCACTTGTCAGTCCTTTTATTTCCTAGAACCTTCTTGCTCTTAGTAAAAGAAGTATATACTTGAGTCTATTCAAGTCATTAAAAACTTAAGTTTTTATTTAAATGAGTTTATAAACAAGTAAAAAAGAATAGTAGAGATAAGTGAAAATAAGCTTCAAGTTGTTTTAATGAAATTATAAAGACTTTATTAGTAAGGAAGTAAAAAAACTTCTTACAAATTTCTTTTTTTATATGTAATTAAAGTATCAGTGGAAAGAGTCTGTAAAAAATATTTATTTATTTTTTATTACTATCTATAGTCAGGCCAGCACAGTGTACTTTTTTTTTTTTTTGAGTACCCATAGCCAGATTAGATCATCAGTTTATTAATCAATTGAAAACAAAAGTACATTTTCATTTGAACAGCATGATACATACTACAGTTAAACTATTATTCTAATCTAACTAACTCATTGTAAGCATAAAAGCTTCTAAGTTCGGCCTTGAGGACAATATTTTGCTCCGCAGTGTCTTGGATAAAGACCCTTCTAGTCCATTGCATCATTGTCAGCAGGTTGTCACTGTCATATATCTGATCAAGCTACTGGAATACAAGAAACTACAAAAGGATGAGTTGAAAAAAGGGGAGGGGGGATATCTAAAAATGTCTAAATAGACCACAAGAAAATAAAAGAATAAAAATTGAAAAAATATTTCTAGCTTCCTCCAAAGACCTGCTTCTCAAGACCTCTTCTCAATGAGAAATACCCGATTGGAATATTCTTTCTTTTCCTGACCGTCTGAGGAACTTATCCATTCTTGATCTTGATTTCCTTCTTGTGTACCATCTGAGGAGACTTATCACCTAGTGGGAGTCTTTACTTCTAGGACATACTTGGTTCCAACCTTCTTTGGACAGTGATTTTTTATTCACCTGTGATAGAGAGATGACTTATGATAAACTCTAGGTTCTTATGTAACCTAGTAAGAACTAGACCATATTGATATCTTTCAGTAGCTATGCCTAATTAAAGGAATTTTACTGGTGTACATCTTTCATTACCCAAAAGGCCAACTTCCCCAACAATCCTTTTGCCTTATAATGGTGAGAGGTTCTCAAGAGTGGTGGGGATCCTCGTCGATTGCAATATTCTTCAACAACTTCTGGAGAAATGTATTCTCAACTGTAACCAAAGGCTTGAAGCTTAGCATGGACTAGAGACCATTTGGTCTTATTGTCTGACCAGGATAAGAGGAAGACCTTGGTCTTGAACTTTGCCTAACCAGAATGATAGGAGAGAAAGACCTTAGCTTGAACAAATATTAGCTTTTTCACCATCTGGGACTTGTTGCTCGTATCTTATTGACCTCATGGTACTTGATCTGTAGGTTAACTCAATTGGAGGAGTGGGGCAGACACAGGACACCAATCAACTCTTTTTATTACCAATGATATCATTGAAACACATGAGGTGACCAGTAGGTATTTGTTTATATTCAACTACTAATATGTTTCGTGTCTACCAATCATATTTTGCAATAGATTGTGTCACCTAAAATTCAAGGTCAAACTGAGATAGGCAAAATTCTCCAGAATACCAAAAAATTTTGGATAACTATAAGAGGGAAGAAACAGTAGGCAGATACTTTAAAATATGGCTTGATGTTTTCCATCTGCCACTGCAAAAAAGCTCTATAGACATGCTTTAATATAAAAGGTTTCAAGTACTATACTATTAGTTCTTTTTCCTTTCAGAACTTTCTTGCCATAGGTAGAGAAGGTGTTTCTTGACTTTTTTAGGTTACAGAAAGCCAAGTTTTTGTTTGAAAATGAATATAAACAAGAGGAAGGGTTTGGGAGTATCTCTTAAAGTAAAACTTTAAGTTGGTTTAAGAATAGTATTAAGACTTTATTAGCAAGAAATAAAAAATTTCTTGCAAACATCTTTTTTGTGTATGGGCAGAGGATCAGTGGAAAGAGTTATTTTTTATTTTTTGCCAACACAGTATACTTATTAATTATTATGAAAACTTATAGAAATACGTAAGGCAATTATATTCAGACTAAACTAAATTTTGTACTGACTCACTCAACAATGACTTTCAATATTAAAAAGAGCTTCATCTCTAAGTATAATCTTGAAAACAATATTTCACTTTATAATAGATTTTAAGTAAATAATCTTCTAATTTACTTGTCATTGCTAGTAGGTTATTACTACTTATTATCCTCCAAGAAACTGATTTCAAGAAACAAAAAAAGGAAAAAGAAGAAAAAAGAAAATGAGAATATCTAAAAATGCATAATTGTGTTATATGAAAATAAAAAAGAAAAAATTGAAATAAAAGTGCTCCATATCCTTCAAAGAACTTCTACAAGAAATTTTCTCTTATTAGGAATCAATTCTTTTGAAATATTCTTCTTCTTTCTGACTGTTTGAATAACTTATCCATTTGTAATCTTGATTATTTTCTTGTAACCATCTGAGATACTTATTTTCTACTTAGATTTAATATTTTGCTCAATACTTCCTTTCTTTCAGTCTTGATTTTATATTCATTAATATAGAAGAAAATGATTAATGGCAAATTCAGGTTCTTATAACTTTTCAGTCTTGTTGTATAACTTCCAATATTTTTCAATAGCCACACCTAATTAAAAAAATTTTACTAATATTTATTTTGATTGTGATATTATTATACAATATCTGAAGAAATACATTTACAATTCTAGAAAAGGGTAGTATTTTACATTTTTCTACTTTTCGATCTTACAGCTTGACTAGGATAAGGAAATAATCTCTTTTGTGTACTTTTTCTGACCAGGATGATAAGAAGTTGAAGGCTTCAATTTGAACAAATAATTACCTTTTCACTGTCTAAGAAATTTAATGCCTATACTAATGGTGTTATTATTTCTTTGTTTCAATTATACTTTATTTGAAGAAGTAGAAAAGTTTGTACCCTTGATTTCTCTTTATTTTACCAATGACATTATCAGAATATATGGGTATGGCCAGTAAAACCTTGTTTATATTTTGTTATTAATGTGTTTTGTGTCAATTAATTAAAAGCCAGATAATATTGTACTACCAGAAATTAAAGGTCAAATCAGAGTAGATAAAATTTCTCAAAAAACTATAAAAAACTATAGATACTTTAAAAGGGCAAAAAACAATATGTAAGAAAATAAATAATAAATCTTCCTCTATCTAGAAAATAACTATTTCCATATTATATCCAACTCTAAAAGATAATACTCCACTAGTTAATTCTTTTACTTCCTAGAATCTTCTTTCCTTTAGTAGTGAAAGTATGTACTTGAGTCTATTTAGGCCACCAAAGGCTTAAGTTTTTGTTTAAAAGAATTTGTAAACAAGTAAGGGAAGGTAATAGTGAATTTGAAGACAAGCTTCAAATTGTTTTAAGAAAAGTTGAAAGACTTTATTAGTCAAGAAATATAAAAACTTCTTGCAAACATCTTTTTTTTATATATAATCAGAAAATCAGTGGAAAGAGTTTTCCATCAATTATGCTTTGTAAAAAATATTTATTTTATTTTATTTTATTTTTTTGTCCTTAGTCAGGCTAGATATATGTAATTTATTAAATGTTTGTATACTTTATATTATTAAATATTTCATTAAAGCTAAATTTCTATCTAACTCTTTTGTTTCTATTTTAAATTTCTTAAACCCTTCCAACTGCCAACTTTATTGCTTGCAGGTCACTATTGCAAATTACTCTTTGATGTTATAATTGGGCTTAGAATTCCAATCACTTTATTCTATATTCCACTTCTTTTATAAAAATCTTCTTAAGACTTCTATCTTCTAGTTTTTCTTCTTCTAATAGTGGTTCTTTTCTTATTAAGAATATAGTTTTCTGGCCTGAAAAGATTAGTGGTCTTTTTATTTTGTCTTTTCTACTAATCCTCGAAATTTGTTCTCATTCTATAATCTTTTTGTATTTTGTATTTCAAATTTTTTTTGAACTTGATTGCAAATTCCTTTTTGCATCTTTATTATTTATTTTTAACTTCTTTTTCTATGTATTTGCTATAATATTTTAGATCGACCATTTATAGAATAAGGTCGTTTCTTATGAAACCAGTACAAAAACTTAGAGTATCTTAATTAGTTGTAAATATTTATTCCACTAGTTTGAAAATTCACTTGTCAAACTCTCCTAGTTCTTTTAATCATTGATATTTAGTTTATTATCACTAGTTGAAAAAAAATTATTCAATATACTGAACTCATATAATTTTTAGTAAAAATAAACAATTTGGCAAAAAAAATTATTTGGCATACTATCACTCATATAACATTTGGTAAAAAATAAACAATTCAGCAAAAAAATGATATAAATAAATTAGTAACTACAAAAATCAGCATATTAACAATTTGTTAAAAAATTTATTAACAATTCGTCAAATAATTCATTAATAATTTGACAATAATTTATTAACAATTTAGCAATAATTCATTAAAAGTTTGTTACAAAATTATTTATTAACAATTCAATAAAAATTTGACATTAATTTATTAATAGTTTGTTAAAAATTTATCACTATTCATTAAAAATTCAACAATTATTCATTAAAATGATTCATTAAAAATTCCTTAACTATTTGTTAAAAAATCAACAACTATTCATTAAATTATTTATTAAAGGTTCATTAACTATTCATTAAAAATTCAGCAACTATTTATCAGCAACAAAGTAAAAAAATTGATAAACTTATGCATGAATTTTTTTGAATTGAGGTTATATTTATAAATTATGAATAATACAAACTATAATATAATATATAATATGTTATTTATATTATTATAATTTAATTAATTATAAATATGTATGATTTTTTTCACAAGTTTTATAAATTTTTAGATAAATAGTTGCTAAATTTTTAATGAATGGTTAATGAACTTTTAATGAATAATTTAATAAATAGTTGTCAAATATTTAATAAATTGTTAATGAATTTTTAATAAATAGTTTTAATGAATAGTTGTAATATCAGACCATTAAAAACTCTGTTGATTTACTATTTTTTTAAAAATTTCCTTTTTCGGTAATTGTTTAGAGAAAAAGAATAACACAATTCAAGCTCAGCAAATACAGTAAAGAGAAACACAACTACATCATCCCACTTGGAGCAACACATAAAGCTCTATAAACAAGCTACAAGAAGAAAAGTACATAATAATAACATTAGTACTTTATCCATCAACTTTTGAGGAAAAGGGAAAACAAAAGTAAATCTGAATCACAGTAAGGCCAAGGAATCCAACATCAACTTTCCTAGTTTTCAACCAGGCCAGTGCAGATTTATACCTTTCTAGACATTAGAAGAACACCGACAATATAGTAATCTTAACCAGTAAACCAGTCAAAACTCAAAATTTGCAAGACCCAAGAGGATATCAGAAACTCAAAAGCAATAATTAAAGATTATCAGTAACAACACATCAGCAACACATAAATAACTAGCACATAATGCAAATACAAACACGTCCTTTTAAACAATATAGACATAACAACAGATTACATGATATGTCTCTAAACAGATAAATAAGCTCAATATGTATTCCAGCTAATCACAAAACATGTTCCTCACATCTGGTTTACCCTTTAATAGATCCAGCACATGTGTTACTGAAATCAACAAATAAACAGATAAGCAACCTGTGACTTGTATTTATTTTACAATTGATCTATTAGTACAACAGATAGTTTAGGAAATCTCCAGTAATACTATCTGAATAAGTAAACAAATAAACAGAGTTAATCTGTGAAGTATGACTTATCTAATAATCATGTGACACAGCCAATATGGATAGGGCATAACATATTCTTCATATAGTAAATAAAAGGAAGGAGGATATCTTGAATACCTTAATTAAGCTTTCAAGAAAGCATGATAAAACCTCAGAACTATGGGCATCCCAACAGTTGATAAGGCAAAAAGAAGAAGATCCAAAAGAAGAAACAACTCTCGCACCAGAGACTTTTACTATCCTAGATAGCATTATTGCTAACATCCTAGGAATAGACAAAGCAATATTCCATAAGGAATGGATCCTTACTCAACATATTCTATACCTCTGGCAACAAGGAAAGGAAAAAAAAGAAGATCCTTACAACCCTATATAGAAGACAAATTCATAGAAATTATCAAGAATGCAAGTGATCTACAGGAGTCAAAAAGTCAACTGATGGAGATCACAGAATATGTAGATACTGAGTTAATGATAGATAATGAAATCACAATAACAAGTGATCACGAACAAGAAGAGGACAAAATACAAAGGCTTCAAGAGAAACTAAAAGGCAACAATATCAGTGATTATAGCTTATATGATATGAAAACAGGGACTTCATCTCATCGACAAACCCATATTTTATAGGAAGAAAAGAAATATATAGACTCAGTGCCATGATGCTCAATATTCCAGGGGAAACAGAAGAAGAAGTCAAGGCCTATTTAAGCAATACCTTGAAACTACCACAAAGAGAAAGACACCTGTTAAAGAAAGAATTTATCAATAGAAATGAATGGTTGATCTTTTGGATACAAGAAGAAGAAGATGTTCTAAAATGCATAGAAGAGATAAATCACAAAGAGAATAATTTTACTATCCAATAAATAATTCCTCACACTCCACGTTCTACCTACATGATCAAAAGAGAGAAAAACAGAAAAATCTTTCAGGGAAAATAGATCTGATATATGGCATGTCAGCTTAATAGATCTAGATCAGAAGATTTTCAAAAGTTATATAGCTAAACATCTCAAGAGATATGAAACAGTTCAAAACATCCATATCTATAAGATTAAGACAAAGACTAGGGCCAAGATCTATTCCAAGCTTCATAAACATATCAAATGAGATCTCGCAGAAGCATGGACAACACCTATAGGTACTAAAATGTTCAGAACTATCTTCACTAAATCAGAGTTGACTAATAAAGAGATAAATGTCACCCTAATCAAGAGAAATATTAACTCAGCTAGACTGTTAAGTACAAAAGAACATATACTAGCTTGATAGCAAGAGCTCTATATGATACCCAGACAAAAGCATACTATACTTCTAAAAACCCTTACACATTAAAAAAACAGAACTTTACAGTTATCTGTTTTGTAACAAGAGAGAATAGAGACAAGGCATATAAACAATATATTTTCTTACAATGTTTAAAACTATCTTGGAGCATGAAGAATCCTAGCAATAGAGAAAATACTAGCACTATAAGTGAAGAAAGGAAATCACATTATCAAAGATCTCAAAAAATCAATATAAATAATGACTCAACTTTTAAATTCACTATCAAATTATAAGTCCACAAGATCCTTTTCTTCCTTCTCTTTTTTTTTTTTTTAATTATAACCCTTTGTTAAGCTAGTTATGTATACTTTATTAAACAATTGTAAGCTATACATTATATATGTGTCATTAAAGTCAAATCTCTAATTAACTCACTCATCAAAGTTTTACATTTATCTAAGACTCTAAATGCAACTTCGGAAGTAATTTATTGCTCTGTTAATAGTCCAGGTAGAAACTCTTTCAACTTCTAACATCATTGTCTGCAGATCACTATTGCAGACCTTTTCTTTCTCCTCTTATTATCATCCCTACACTATAAAACCTACATGCCCCAGAAACCAAAAACAAACAAAACAAAGGAATAATAATAGTATAAGGTGGAAGAATTATAGAACAACTAGATATCCTGTTACAGGTAGTAATAGAGAGTCAATAAGAAGACAAAAGACTCATCAGCAGAATATTAGCAGTGAGGATATCAGATCAGAGGCAGAAGGCAATCAAGACTCTCTGCAGCTTATATTGGCCAACCTTGAAAAACTGAGCAATAGAATAAATAGACTTGAAGGACAAATAACTTCAAACAAGATAAATAGAGGTAGAAAAGGTGCAAATTGCTCCTAACATGGTGCAAAAGGCAATCCAAAAAGACAAGAGGTGAACATGCCCACTTCATCCTCAATAGCAACTAATAACAAAGGTAGAGAACAAATATAAGAAAAAGAGGTTTCATTAAAACAATATGATAATTTAGATATAACAACATTCTTATAAAAGGAACATGATATTTTCCTCAACAAAAAAAGAAAAACCATATAATAGAAAAGGAACAGAAAAAAATGGGATACATACAAAAAAGGGTAATTAGGATTGAAACACATAATGTCAGAGGCATCACAAATAAGATGAATCAAAGAAGTCTGATTTAAAAAATTACAGAACAAGGAATAGGTATAATGAGTTTATGTGAAACAAAACTTACCCAAGCTAATTCCAAATAGGCTTTTGATAAACAAAGAGCCTATAAACATTTTCATAGTACCAATCCTGACACATCCTTTGGAGCAGGAGCTAGCCTTCTTATCACAAGAGACCTAGAGAATAAAGTGGCATCAATTGAAGAAGAAGATGTACAGTATATATTATAGCTGCCAACTTGCTGATGAAAAAGAAAAATATCCATATTATATAGGTCTATATTCTATCAAATAAACAAAGGTACAAAAAAGTGCAGAAGAAAATAATCAGCCTTAGCAAAACAAAACATAGAAAAGGCTTTTACACAATTATAATGAGAGACTTTAATGCTACTTACAACCTATTGGAAGATAGAATCTCATCTTCCAAAGCAAAATTCAAATTTTCTTTGTGTTCTAAAATCCCACTATTTGATTTTCTTGATAAGTAGATGTTTATAGATACACAAGCCATATGGGAAGGAAAAAACAAAACTTCAACAAAATGGGAAGTAACAAGCAGTAGTAGAATTGACTATATCTGGATATCACAAAGCTTATCAAGATATCCAATACTACAATTTAATAATGAAAAAATAAAAGAAGTCACAGGACGTGACCACACCATGATTTCTATAACTTTATATAACAATAATCTCTTTACATAAAGTAATACTATAATGTCTTCTAAACAACAATTAAGAAGAATAGATATTAAGAGAACATCTTCAGAACAATGACAGTTCTTTTGTGAAAACTTAGATCACAAGTTCAAAACAACATTGAAATCCTACTTAAAGAAGAACTTAATGAAAATGAAAAGAAAAACCAAGCAAACAAAATCTGGAAAACCTTTAAAGAACAAATCTGCAAAACAGCTTTCAACAAGCTCGCAACTAAGAAAATAATTATACTGTATATAAAGAAAAACTTGAATATAGACATAGTTCAGAGTTCATTACATACAGAAAAGCTCTATGCTAAAAGAACTCTTCAAAAAGGCTAAAGCATTAAGAAAAATAGTCAAACTACAGACCCTCAGCCTGGCAATAAAAAAGCACAACACAATATATAGCCCTAACCCTCAAATCAAAAACCATTATATCCAACATAGCATCTCCCATGCCCTGATCATTATTGAAAAAGAATATCCAGGATGCAATAGAGGAATTGAAATTTATCAATCAAAATATTGAAGCCAAGAAAACAAGAAATGCAATCAAGATTGCTTTGGAACAATGATATAATGACCTAAAATCCAATCAAAGAAAAATGATAAGTTCTCTAACAAGCAGAACAAAAAGTGAAATTGCACTAGATAGAGTTAAAGTCACACAAGATGGTATAGAATACATAACAACCAAAACAGGCAAAATAGAGAAAGAACTAAGGTGATACCATCTAAAAGCATTTAAAAAAAGAGATACAACCTTCAATAGTTTTACAGAAGACTGGAAAGAAGAGTATAGATCCAAGAATTATATCAAGAAACTATGGTATAAAGATTTTCTCAAGCCAATCTTACAAGAGAAATTAGATAAAATACTTTGAACACTTCTAAACAACAAGGCATCAGAACAGTCACAAATTAGTTATAAAATGCTTAAGAAACTGAGTCAGGATGGAAAGGAAATCATGAAAATAATGTTAAATAACTTCTTGATATGAGAGGCAATCCCTACTTGTTGGAAACAGAGCCATATACAGTATACCCCATAGCCAAACTAAAACCATGCAAGTGTGAGTCAATAAATATAAGATCAATAGTTCTATTGGAAGTTACAAGAAAGTGTTTCACAAAAATCCTTACTAATAGGATAGAAAATATCTGTAAAGTCAATAACATTCTCAAAGGTAACAACTTTGCGGGTCTCCCTGGAGAAAGTATATCATAACCAATCCAAATTCTTAATAACATCTGCAAAGATGTAAGAGAAAATAAAAAGAAATTATGGATAGTTTTTCAAGATACTGCTAAAGCCTATAATACAATTAGTCTGGATATACTAGTCAAAGCAATGGAAAGGATCAGAATGCCAAAGGGTTTTATCAAGTTCATGTTGAGCCTATTTCAAGACAGGGAATTTCAAGTCATCTTTGAAAATAATCTTACAAAACCCATAAAAGCAGGGGATGGCATCAATTAAGGGGAAACTATCTTATTACTGCTATGAAGAATATTCTATAATTCTTTACTCTTCAAGATTCAGAATGACAAAGAAAGGGAATATAAAATATCAGTTACCTGGAATCCAGATCTCAAAGGACAAATCACAAGAAGGTTAGAATTAAGATACATGACTATAATCTTTATGGATGATATAACATGGATAGCAAGATTCAAAAAGAATATGGAAGAAATCCTTGAAACTGCAAGAGTCTTCTACAAAGTCAACAATTCTTAAATCAATAGTAATAAATCAGTCCTAATTACTATTAACAATTCTAATTGCTATCTGGAAGAAGTTCAGGCTAGTATAGAAAAAGAAGTAGTAAAAAAGCTCAGCTAAGATAGAACATACAAGATTTTTAGAAATCTGGACCAGCAATCAAAAAACTATAGTTGAACTCAAAGAAAAGGTGCTAAAAAAGATCAACGCAGTGATCAGAGCTCTTAAAAGCAAGAAATCAACAGATAAACAAACCCTGTATATTCTAAAAAGAGTATTAATTTCAAGGATAGAATTCAGGATGCAGTATAATATACTACCCTGGAAAATATGTAACACTCTAACAGTAGCATATAGAAAGCTCTTCAAAAACAAGAGTACTCTATATAAATCTATATCTAATAGTGTAATATATCATCCAAAAATTCATAACCTGAAAACTATCTGAATGCTCTAGCGAGAAAGTCAAATTATAGGATTATGTAATAAACTAAATGATCCTGATCCTGCAGGAATTATAACAATTATTTGACTCAAACAAGTATAGATAAAGAATTAGGAACCACTTAACCTATTAACATGCAACTCTCTAAATCATCTATTAAATAAAGGAAACTTTATGCTCCAAGTAATAAAGTTGGCTAAAAACATAGGAATAATCTTTCACAATTAGAAATGGCAAGAAATCTTCGAATGAAGCAAGGAAAATAGTTTAATTAAGGAACACCTTATATTAGAAGAATATATACTATTACTAAAAAACAATAAACTACTGTACATAGACTAGCTAATTGATCAAGCTATCAAAGAATTTAGGGATTGGTGAATGCTCCAACTACTTCAGAATATCAATAAAGGTTCTATTCATAAATGATTTCTTTAATCAAAACTCTTCCAAGTAATAGGGTAGATCAACTCATGAGTACCTGAAAAAGAGATTGAACAAAGTGGGAACCAGAATACTATATATTGCAATTAATCCAGACCATAACAAACAACAAAAACTATAAATAATTACAAAGAAAGCTGGGCATCATATAATCTGGGGAAAATTACAACAGACAAAAGTAGGACACAAAGTCAATATTGAACACTTCAACTGCTATAGTAATGATAATATTCAAATAATGATATTAACAAGGTATCCAAGATGCCCATAGGGTACAAAACAAGAAGAGGGATGTATATTAGAGAAAGATATAAAAGATATATATAAAGTTTCATATCTCAATACAAGAAAGTCAACCAGAAGAGCTCAATAACTAACAATTCCCTGCTTTAAGGTATCACTAGAAAAAATAATGGAAAAGGTTACTAATATGAATCTAAACTCTCAAACCTTAGCACTAATCAATATAGTGAATCAGATAGATATTGAAAGATTGAAAGAGATTATCATTAAAGACAATGTTATAGAAGGAGTATATCAGGGTCACCTAATAGAAATACTTCACCACAACCTGGGATTCAATGTTAAAAATCTAATCTTCTACTCTGATAGATTACTCATTAATTATGGAAAGGAAGAAATGAAAATGGAAGCAGCATGGATCCAGATAGAAGATATAGATAAAGAAAGTAGATTTCAGACAGGAGTAGAAGTTGGCTCTCCTCAACATATGCTGAACTTGTAGAAATTGTCACAATACTTCTGGTGATTCCAGTGAGTAGTGACATAGAAATTAATATAGATAGTCAGGCCTATATCTCCAAGTGAAAAATAATAGAAAGAAAAGATCCAAAGTAAACTCACAAAGGATAATTAAAGGAAAAAAACTGGTTTTTGTAGGTACGAATATTAGAATTGGTAAAGAAAAAGACCATAAACCTGCAACTTATCAAGATTAAAACACATTTCAATGATCCCTATAACAAAGAAGTAGATATTCTAGCCAAAAAAGCTCTGAAACTTAGCAATAGAATGGAAAGAGCTAACCTTATACAAGATTATTACAGAAATTAGATGGCAAGAAAAGATGCTAAATGATCCAATAAGACAGTTTGTCAAAAAAGTAAACAATAAAACAACTGCCTTCCAATAGACACAACAAAACAGAATAAAAAAAAGATGGTGTCACCAAATTATAGAACAGTAAGATCATACTTGGGACCTTGTATAAAAAAAATGAAAGAAGAACATACCTGGGACACTTCCTTTAAACAATCATAGCGAAAAGCTTCCTCATAAAATTAATGAATAATAAGCTATCAACTCTGAACAAGCTGACAACTAGAAGGCCTGATCTTTACAATCAAGTGAAGTGTATTGCATGCAGTCAACAAAGTGAAACTTTCGAACATTTACTAGAATGTTCAGCATACAAAAAACAATTACAAGAAGCATGGAATAAAGGACAAAATGGGATCCTTAGAGACTTCAGAGGACTCTTACAAGAGAAAAAAAAAGAGATAGAAGAATAACATGCAAGATTGATTATCTATGATGAAGAAGAAATGGCTAAGTTGGATAAATAGATCTTTAAACTGGTAAAACAGACCTCAAAAACCAGTTAGGATTCTCTGAATGTTTGTATAAGACTAGTAAGGAGAGACCTAATCCTAAAAATAGCAGATCTGAAATGCCATAGAAAAAGAATTGGTAATAATGCAAAAGGATGGATGTCAAAGATACAAAGAAGAGTGTGCAACCAAATAATGAAAAAGATTTGAAACAAAAGATATGAGAAGATAATTAAATATAAATATTTACAGGTGATTTGCAGAATAGAAAAAATCAACTGACCCTCAGATACACACAGCTTAAAATCATCAGTCCCAAAAAGTAAAGATTCTTTATCAGAGAAAGAAACTCAAAAAAATGAAAGCCTAAAAGAAATTCTACTCAAAGGTGTTACTTATGAAATGAAGTGGTTGGGTTTTAAGCTTGGTCAGAACAACAGATAGTGATCTGCAGTAGTGATCTGTGAACAATGATGTTAAAGGTTAGAAGGGTATTTACCTGAACCATTAATGAAGTGATAAATCACTCCCAAAGTTGTACTTAGAGTTTTAGTATATTAAGACAATATAGCAATAAGTGAGTTAGGTAAAGTCTTGGCTTTAACAAATCATTTAAAATATATAGTATACAAACTTTTAATAAAGCACACATATCTAGTCTGACTTAGAGTTAAAAAAAAAAAAAGTTTTAATAAATAGTTGCCAAATTTTTTAATAAATAGTTAATGAATTTTTTGCAAATTATTAATAAATTTTTATTGAATTGTTAATAAATAATTTTGTAACATTGTTAATAAATTTTTTGACAAATTGTTAATATGCCAATTTTTTTGATTACTGTATTTTTTATTGCTGAATTTTTGATTGTCAAATTTTTGATTGCTGAATTTTTGATTGCCTAATTTTTGATTATCACTTTATTGCTGAAATAATAATATATCAAGTGGCAGCAATCAAAAAGAATTCAGCAATATTTTTATTATTAAATTTAATCAAATTCAGCAATAATTTAGCTGCCAAATGACGCAATTTTGATTAGTGTACTTTTTTTTTCAGTCTTCATTTTTCTTTCTTGTAAAAGCTTTTTAAAGTTTTTAAAGTTTTATCTATTTCTCTATTCTATATTTATTGAAATTGATTTTTATAAGCTGAATATTCTAACAAGTGTTTTATTGTTTAATCCTATTGATTATACACAATACACTTGCTTATATAGGTTAGGTCTTCTTGTAGTTAATTTAACTAATGTTAGTAGCTTATAATTGGTCAGTTTAATGAAAAAGCTTTTTTGTTGAGATTTTTTAAAAGATGTATCCCATATATAATCATCTTTACTCTTTCCCATATTGAATCCCATGTATAGTCTTGTTGTTTTAAAATTTAATGACTCTATTTTTTCTTTATTCAATTTTGCCAAGTTCACAGATAGACTATAGTTTTATTGTTTGTATTTTTGATGAACTGTCTAATTGGATTATCTGAGGTCTTGTTTTGCTATCTAATCTCTATAATGATCTTGTGAAAGTTAAGATCTCCCTATTCAATTGGTAGGAGTTTTAGGGTTTCTTTGGCTAAAGCATTAGCTTCTTTATTATAATATAAAAATTATTAAAATATGCTTTAACTTTGATAAGTTTCAGGTTTACTGGTTTTTTATTTATTAGTTCTATCATTCATATCCATAGAAATCTTTTTTTTCTTTTAGCTATCTTTTGTATATTCTTTTTAGATCCTCTTTTTTCAACTTCTTTTATTTAATAATACAAGCCTGATTATCCATACAAATCTCAACTGTACTATTGATAGGAGCTACTAGAAATATAATTAGAATTGTTATCAACTTAACCTTTATAAAAGAAGGCTACTTATCTACTCCTATTTGAAATCTGCTTTCTCTTCCAATATTTTTTAATCTGAATTTATGCAGCTCCCATTTTTATTTCTTCTTTGTCATGATTAATAAGTGATCTATTAAAATAGAAGATCAGCTTTTCTTTGGATCTGAGATTGCATTGAAGTATTTCTATTAACTAATTTAGATATATTTCTTTTTTAATATTTTTTCTAATTATAGTTTTTTTCCAAGTTTCAATATCTACATAATCTATTTTGTTATTTTGAGAAAATTTTAAAAGAATACTAATTTTATAAATTCATTTTATAATCATATTCTTAAATATTATCTTGGAATTTAAGATTTTTAATTCTTTTGTTCTTCTAGTAGATATCCTTTTAATGAGATAAGATATTGTATAGATTTCTTCTTTATCTCTTTTTATGATATAGTTATTGTTTGTATTATTTCTTTTAAGCATTCAGGGCATTTTTGTAATCTTGTCTCCTGATTATCATTAGTACTATAACAAATTAAGTGTTCTACTATTGTATTATATTTCTTTTACTTGTTGTTAT
>CAJVPT010001332.1:0-21990 GCA_910592055.1 Acaulospora colombiana
AGGAGTACTATTAGAGCCATACCACTGATAAAGAGAGTGAGTGTAGTGCGTTCGCGATAGCTCTCTATATCAAACAACTAACTTTGTGATGTTTCTCTATGAGAGGAGAGGTAGTAGAGCATCAGTTCTTCTTCTTTTCAGAACTTTCTCGCCATGGATAAGAAAGGTATATTTCTGATTATTCAGGTTACTAGAAGTCAAATTTTTGTTTGAAGAGAGTGTAGACAAGAGGGAGGGAATAGGAACGACTTCTGAGAGACTTCTCAGGGTGGTTTAAAAAGAGTAGTAAGACTATTGCTAACAGAAAAGCTAGAGAAGCTTTTTCATAAGTCTTTTTTGTGTATAGTCAGAGGATCATTGGAAAGAGTTTTTTGTTAAAAATTTTAATTAATAAATATAAAAAAACTACCTACATTTGTTTTCCATTATCCAAATCATTGATTTATAGTATTTTTTGACTTTTGTTTCTATTAAAGTGAAGAGCTATAAATTTTGTCTCTCAAAAAGGAACATAATTGATCTGCAAAATTTTATATACTAAATACTTTAGGGACCCATTATTAAGTAAAATATTTTATTTTTTATAGTAGAAATAATGATTAAAAAACTAGTTTATAAAAATACCTTGATTATTCAAAAGGTACAATACAAAATAGTAATTGCATTATAGGAAGAGATATAGGAAAAATATATTTAGTATCATATTTTAATATAAGAAAATCTATTAAAAAAGCATGAGAATTAAAAATTCTCAATTCCAAGACAACCCTAATAAAAAGAATTCAAGAAATGATTTATAATAACCTAAATCCTTTTACATTTTAAAATAACAAAGTAAATTATATAGATATTGAAACCTGAGAATTATCAAAAAAAATATTAAAAAAGGAGTATATTAGATCATCTAATAGAAATATTCTAATATGACCTTGGATTTAAAGAAAAATTAATCTTCTATTTTGATGAATCACTGATTAATTATGAAAAGAGAAGAAATGGAAATGGGAACTACTTGAATTCAAATAGAAAAAATAAGAAGAGAAAGCAAGTTCCAAACAGAAATAAATAATTGTTCTTTATTTATAAGGGCTGAATTAATAATGATTGTAATAATACTTCTAATAGTTTTTATTAATAATACAGTTGACATTTGTATAGACAGTCAAGACTATATATTCAAATGGAAAACAATAAGAAAAAAGAACCTGAAGTGAATACATAAAAGATGGTTAAAGGAGAAAAATTAATCTCTTTGAACATGAATAACAAAGTTAATAATGAAGAAAAATATAGATTTAAAGCTCACCAAAGTAAAGATACACTCCAATAATCCTTATAATAAAGAAGCAGATGCCCTTGCTAAAGATGTCCTAAAACTTTTATCAATTGAATAGAAAAATCTTCTTTCACATAAGATTATTTCAGAAATCAAATAATAAAATAAGACCTTAAATGATTTAATTAGACAGTTTATTAAAAATATTAATAACAAAATAATAGTTTATTAATGGACACAGCAAAATAGAATAGAAAAAAAATAAAATTATCAAATTTCAGAACATCAACTTCACATATGGGATCTGATGTAAAAAAGAATCAAAGATAGATATATATGGAATATATCCTTCAAGAAATCTCAATAAAGAAGTTTTCTTATAAACTGATCAATAATAAACTATCAACATTAAGTAAATTGATTATAAGAAGACCTGATCTATATAAGCAAGTAAAATATGTATATTATATATAATCAATGAAAAGAAACTATAGAACATTTGCTAGAATGTTCAATCTATAAGGATCAACTATAAGTAGCATAGAATAAATAAGTAGATAGAGTTATTAAAAACTTTAAAGAGCTCTTGCAAGAAAGAAAAATGAAGACTATAGAGAAAAATATCAGGTTGGTTACTAATGTTTGAGAAGAACTCAAAAAGCTTGATAAGGAAATCTCTAAACTAATAGAACAAACTTTTAAAACTAGTCAAGATATTTTAAGTTTTTGTACTAGCTTAATAAAAAGTAGTTTTATTTTAAAAATAATAGAACTAAAATACTATGAAAAACATATAGAAAAAGAAATGAGAAACTAAATGTTAAATATACAAAAAAGAGTTTGCAACTAAATCCAAAAAAATATTTGAAACAAGAGATGTAAAAAAATAATTGAATAGAAACAATTACAAGAAATCAGTAGAGCAGACAAGACTAAAAAACCTTTAAGTTTTACAGACCAGAAAACTATACCCTTTAAGAAAAGAGAACCATTATCAGAAAATGAAAACTTAAAAGAAAATGAAAGCATTCAAGAAATTTTAACAAAAAGAGTAAAATATGAAATAAAGTAATTGAGTTTTGAGCTTTGTTAATATATCATAGAATGATTTGTAGTAGTAACCTGCAGGCAATAAAGTTAATAGTTGAAAGGATTTTTACCTAAACTACTAATAAAATAATAAATTATTTCTAAAATTGTATTTAGAGTTTTGATAAATTTTAAAATATTGAAAAGTGAATTAGATAGAGATTTAACTTTAGTGATATATTTTTAATATAAAGTATATAAAATATTTAATAAAGTATATATATCTAACTTGACAGAGGGCTTAAAAAAAAATCAAATTGAAGTAAACAAAATTTCTTAAAAAAATGAAAAATAAATAACCATAATAAACTAAAAATAGTAAATAAAAAAGTTTTTAAGATTTAAATTTTTATTTATTTTTTTTACTATATAAAACCTCTTTTTATATATTTTTTTAACTTAAAAAAAGAACTTTTTAATATTATATATGAAAACTCTTTTTGCTAATCCTCTAATTACATACAAAAAAGATGTTTGCAAGAAGTTTTTACACTTCCTTGTTAATAAAGTTTTAATACTTTCCTTAAAACAACTTGAAGTATGACTTCAAGAATCACTTTTACCCTTTCCCTATTGTTTACAAACCTCTTTACTCCAAAACTTGACTCCTAATGATCAAAAAAAATCAAGTAACACCTTTAATACCAATGGTAAGAAAGTTTCTAAAGAAAGAAGAACTGTCTGTGAAGTACCTGAAGATCTTTCTAACCTTTAAAGTAAAGGCTTATAGAGATTTTCTGCAGTAAAAAAGTTTATTTTCTCTCTTTTTGACTATCTTGGTCCTCTTAGAGCTTTCATTTTCACAGTTTTCTGGGGAATTTTATCTACTTCAGTTTGACCCTGAATTTTTAGTAGCACAAATTCTCATCAAAGATAATTGGCTGATATAAAACATATCAGTTTTGAAATGTAAACAAGCTCCTATGGCTATATACATGTGTCTCAATATATCATTGATGATATCAAAAAAAAAGTCTAGAAAAAGTGTTCCCTCCAATCATATATGTTCAACCTTCAGAAAACGATTATAATATCAAAAAATGAGTGATAGATAGAAAAAGAAAATCTAATTCCCATCTTTCATTAAGTTCCTCAGGTGATGAAAAGGCTTTCTTGGATTAAAGCTGAGGTTTCCAAGCTTCTATCCTGATTAGGCAAAGTTTTTGAAAAGATTTCTTTATTATGGTCAGGCAAACTCTTCTGTAATATAGTGCTAGCTTCAATAGCAATAAGTGAATTCATATATCAGCAGAAGGATAAGTTCCTCAAACATTCTTCTTGAAGTCACTTTCAGGAATGGTTAAGTTCCTCAAACATCATGAAGCTTAGAGAATATCCCAATCAGGCAAACCCCTTAAGTTATCTTTCAAATTGTTTTAAGAAAAGTAATAAGGTTTTATTAGTATAAAGATATAAAAATTTTTGTATATGTATTTTTAAAGAATTAGCAAATAAATTTTATGAATTGAATAACTAATTCTTTCTGTTGATCCTCTGATCATACACAAAAATGATGTTCACAAGAAATTTTATACTTCCTTACTAATAAAGTTTTTATACTTTTATTAAAATAACTTGAAGCTTGTCTTCACATATCTCTTCTATCCTCTCTTATTTGTTTATAAACTTCTTTAAATAAAAACTTGGACCCCTAGTGATCTAAAAAGACTCAAGTATACACTTTCTCTAAGAAAGGCAAGAAGGTTCTAGAAAGTAAAAGGATTGATCAGTGGAGTGTCATCTTATAAATTTGAAAGTGATAGAAAATAAAGGTTTTCTCAGTAGAGGAAGGTTTATTATCTATCTTCTTATGCTTTTCTGTTTCTTTTTAAAGTGTTTATTGTTTTTTACAGTTTTTCTGAAGAATTTTACCTATCTTAGTTTGAGCCAGAATTTCTGATAGCACAATGTTATAGGTTTTTGATTGGTTGACACAAAATATGTTAGTAATAGAATATAAACAAGCCTCTACTAATTACATTACATATTCCAATGACATTATTAATAATTGAAAGAATTGATTGGTACTTCATATCTGCATCACTTCTCTAATTGGGTTAATCTACAAATCAAGTTCCATAAGGTCAATAAGATACAAGCAATAAGTTTCCAGGTAATAAAAAAGTTACTATTTGTTCAAGCTGAAGTCTTTCTCTTCTATCATTTTGATTAAGCAAAGTTTAAGACCAAGGTTTTCTTTTTATCTTAATTAGATAATAAGATTGAACAGTCTTTAGTTTATATTGAGTTCCAACTATTTGATTATAGTCAAGAATGCATTTTCCCATAAGTTATTGAAGGATACTACAATTGACAAGAATTCTCATTGTTTTTGAGACCCTCTCATTATTATAAGGCAAAAGGATTATTGGGGAATCTAATCTTTTGATTAATGAAAGATGTATATCAGTAAAATTCTTTTAATTAAGTATGACTGCTGAAAAGTATCATACTAAAACAATATAATTCGGTTCTTACTAGGTCACATAGAATTTGGGGTCCATCATAAGTTACTTCTTTATCACAAATGGATACTGTAAAAAATCATTACTCAAAGAAAGTTGGGACCAATTATGTCTTGGAAGTAAAGACTTTTACTAGATAATAAGTTTCTTCAAATAGTATACAAGAAGGAAATAAAGATCAAGAATGGATAAGTCCCACAAATAATTAGGAAAAGAAAGAATATCCTTATTGGATATTTTTTGTTGAGAAGAAATCTTGAAAAGCAAGTCTTTGGAGAAAGTTGGAAATATTTTTTTTCAATTTTTATTTTTTTGTTTTCTTATTGTCTATTTAAACATTTTTAGATATTTTCCTCCCTTTTTTTTTCAATCCATTCTTTTGTAGTTTCCTGTATTCCAGGGACTTGATGTAACATATGGTAGTGACAAACTGTTAATAATGATATAGTAAACTAGGAGGGTTTTTATCCAAAGACACTGCAAAGTGAAATATTGTTCCTAAGGCTGAACTTAGAGATTTTTATACTTACAATGGGTTAGTTAGATTAGGATTAATAGTTTAACTATAGTATGTATTATGCTGCTTGAATGAAAAAATACTTATGTTTTCAATTGATTAATAAACTAATGATCTAGCCTGATTACGGATACTCAAAAAAAAAAAACAAAACAAAACAAAACAAAAAAAAATTAACAAAAAAAATTTTAATATTATTACATGTATAATATATATTAAATTGTTCAAATAAAAATATATTTTACATTTATTTAATTAATAAACTAATAATTTAATCTAGCTATGTAACTAAAAAAGTATTTATTCAAAATACTTATAGAATATTATATTGTTTATAGAATCTAACTTAGAAATTTAAATTTTATATATTGTATACACATACTACTAATCTGACTTAATGGATTATTAAAATTTTTTTTCTTAAACTTTTCTATAAAAAATAGATTGCAAGTTTTTCAAAGAATAATAACAGTTTTTGAATTAAATTATATACTGCACAATACAGAAATTAGCAGAGGTACAGACAGGTCATACAAAAATAGGTCGATTTTTATAAACGTATATCACTTTTTTTTTTTTTTTTTATTACCCAAACATACAACTACCAATGGGTTGCGTACCTCTTTTTTTTTATCACCTCATTAACACGTTCTGGCATAGAATTTATAAAATGAAGAATCTTTTCAAATGGAATATTATTCCATGCCGCAGTAATGACTTCTTCCAACTCAGATTCGTTTCGTGGTTTTCTGTTTTTATGAATCCAATTCTTGACTTCTCTCCATACATTTTCGATTGGACTGAGGTCAGGAGATTGAGCAGGCTATTCTATCGTTATAATTTCAAGCTCAGATTTGAGCTCCTTTACGATTTTACACTTATGGATTGGTGAGTTGTCTTCCTGAAGTATCGTTTCATTAGAAGTTATCACTATCGAGTAAATAGCTTCCAAAACAACATTTGCATATTCCTATCTATTCATACGTGATGTAGTGTGAAGTAAATGACATAAATTGTTTCCATCTACACATCTCCAGATAATTATTGACTTGCGATTACTTTTAACGGTTGCTTGAGTATAATCTGGATCATAAAGTTCATCTTTATGATACCAGACTCAAATTTTTCCATTTGAATCAGTGCTTATGGAAGATTCGTCAGTCCATAAAACTCATTGCCAATCTTCTTTAGACCAGTTTTTATGAGCTAAAGCCCATTTTAACCGTTTGATTCTATTTTTTTTACTAATTATTGGTTTTCTATGAGCAATGTGTAAATGGATACTATTTTTCTTTAGTGTTCTTAATAGAGTACTTGGAGATATAGGGATGGATGAAAATTCGGCAGCAAGTGATCATTTTGACATTCTTTGGAGGGTTGGATCAGATTTTATTTTTCGAAAAATTAAACGTTCATAATGATTACTGATAAGTGATTTCCAACCACAATATTTTCTTCTTAAATAATTGGAATTACCAGTTGATTTTAAGCACCTAACACAATTTTTGATGCAATTATCTGACCGCCCAAGAATTTGTGCAATTTTGGCAGTCAACATGCCTTCTTCCTTAAGTCTTTCTACAATAGAACATTCTACTTCTGTTAAATCGTTTTTGTGACCCATTAATTATATGAAAAAAATTCTCTGACTTTTTTTATTCTTAAATAGTAAATTAAACAAAAAGTGAACCTCTTTGTTAATGCGCAGTAATACGCAGGTACAATTTTAATAGCAATAAATTAATTCGAAATCTTTGTGATTATTAAAATTATCACAATCGACCTATTTTTGTATGACCTGTCTGTACAGTACATTCATTATTATTATGAGAATTTTGTGCTTTGTGCCATCTATAAACAGTAGACGATTCGTGATTATTTCAAAATACGAATGAAAAGCATTTCGCATTTCTGGGTTGCAAGTTTATAAAATTTTGCCAAATTTGGATACGCTTGCTTGTGATTAGAACTTAAATATCAAATCAAATCCGCACTCAGCATTTGTCTTACCAAATTCAAGCAGACCTCAGCCCACAGTCACAGAAATTTCATCCTTTTCTTTGTTTCAGATTTTTTTTCCACACCACAACTTTGACTCTCACCAGAGTTGTTTGGCATTCATCACCAGAGTTGAAATAAAGCCACTGCAGTTGCACCCAAATAATAATAATAATAATAATAATAAACCTTTTACTCGCGTCTTATAGTCGTGAACTTTTATTTCGATAACACTTTTGAAAACCTTCCAAACAAAGAATACTGTCGGTAAGCCTCTGTTTCTTTATTTTTTTTTTTTCTTTTTTGCGTCAACATTCGTTCTTTTCTGTATGTCTATCTCTTGCGGTGAATTTTTGACACGTTTCTTAACAATAAGCCTTTTATGTCATACTTGAAGTATCTCGTTTCCTCTACGTTCCTACCGCAACCCTCTAGAATCCCACGAACTTTTTGCCAATAAAAAATTTAAATAAGTTTTGCAAACAAAAAATGCCTAGCGACACGCGCCCCACACAATTTGGAACACAGGCCGACCATATTGACCCCGAATTGTTACGCCAATTAAATGCCAAAAGAGATGTTGTTAGTAGTTGAAAAACTTATTCAGAGTTGCTTGTCCTATCTTCATCACAATTATGAATCTTCGACCTTTCTCTCCAATGTTTCTAGCTCGTAAACGCGTACGAACAAATTGCACAGGCACTCAGAGTTGCGGCCAAAGCATGCGACGAATTCCAGGCGCTTATTCCAAGGGACGTAGGAATTGTCCCCAGTGAGACTCACACTTCTATTGGACATCAGCCGAGGAAATTTAAGAAACCTCAAGTTAAGGATCCGAACGCACCAAAAAGGCCAAACACGGCATATATCCTTTTTAGTAACGAAATTCGTGCGGAGACCAAGGCAGATAATCCCCACGCCAACCAAAAAGAAATTGTCACTCTCATCGGTCAGAAATGGAAAGCTTTATCTCGTGAACAGAAGAAGGTGAACGCTTTTTTTTTTTTTTTTAAAAAAATTATTTCCAGAAACGTCTCGGCGAGGGATACTCATTGCTTTATGCTTGTATTTATAGGTTTACGAAGACCGATATTTTGCTGACAAAGAACGATACGACGAAGAACTCCGTGCATACCGTGCGGCACATGGTCACGTGGATTCACCGCCGGAAACTTCATCGAATGAAGACAACGGGGATCACAATGCTTCGTCATCAAAACAAGTCACCTCTTCTAATGCCTATTCATCTCAGATCCCTATTGTATCCACGTCAGGGAATCAGATTATGACGGGTAGTATTTCAGTACCTCCGACGGAGGCGGAGACCACTGCTTTGATGGAGACTATTGCGGGTGCCTTTCTAACAGATGCCGATCAAAACGTGTTTATGGAATCGACAGAGGCTATTCAAGCTAGCACACCGACACCATCCTTTCCCGAGAGTTCGAAGAAACGTTCTCCTAATTTGGAGTCGGAGGACGTTTCGAAGCAAAACGAGTCAGTGCCGACGGCGAAAAGAACCCGAGCTTCGTCAAAAAAAGCAACAGAGTCTGAGGATGTTTTCAATCCTCCGGATGATTCCGGTGCTACCGGCGAACCCGAGGAAGTCACAAGCACACCGAAGAGGACGAGAACAAAGCGAGGAGCCTCTAACGGAGCAACAGCAACTCAAACTAAAGCTGTCACTTCCACCCGTACCAGACGCGGCGGCAAAGTTTAAATCGCCAAAAGTTTGGATTATTCCGAGCTTTTTTTTCATTATCTGTTCGTTCTTCATTTTACATACATTATTGACCATGCATTTCTTTCATGTATACTTTTTTTTTGCAGTCATATCTTAAACTGCTTATCAATAATTTTAAATATAAGCATTCGCATCCTCAATTTCGTGATAATGCCTGCCTTGCCCATTACCTTAATGCCCTATGCCCTCAAAACAACAACCAAAAAAAAAAAAAAATATATATATATATATATATATATATATATTCATAAGGCTCTAATTTAAAGCTTCTGATTGAAAATTTTTTTTTTTAAGAAAAAGAAAGAATTGGATTTATCATATAGAATATTATGCTTAACGTTATTATTTTTATTTTGTAAATTTTCTGTTTTTTTTTTTTTTTTTTTTTTCTTCATTTTGATACTTGTTTCATCATTAGATTTAATAAAATGTACATAGTTTGTTGCGTTCGAAACGTATTAAAACATAAACAGTTTTGATCATCATCAACATGAGCAAAACTTGCACTCGACAGGTCAACATTTATTATTAAAAAAAGTATCGATAATGTCGTTTGCATAGCCAATTCAACTCTTACTTGCTTTTAACCTTTCAATCATTTCTTGAGCAATGGCCTCTCCATTTTCCAAAGATTTTAGTGGCCACTCGATTTTTAAACCCTCCTTTTCATTCGGTTTGGGAATCTTTGTAGTTTCACAAAACAATCGTTAACTAGGCGCGCGCGAATAACGAGAATTAGGGGCTAAGCGACAATCACATACCACGTGGATATGAACATGTTCAACCTCCTAATGAGATGGAAATATCTTAAGACATGCATGACAATCTAACAATGGACAATGAAGATTCATTCGTACCTGATGAGCAAGCCGACCGTTGTTCTTAAAATAAAAAGATATATATATATGCATATAAAAATCAGTGAATGCTTTCGTTATGAGATGATGCATCGCCATGTCACAAATTACCTGCAAAATATTGTATTGTTCAGCACCAGTTGCAATGGCAACTTTCTTGGCGACTGGAAGTAGGTCGGCTAAACTTTCATCAGGAAGTTTGTGTAAGGTATCACTGTGATCTGAGACGTTGGAGAAATGGTAATGTTAATATTTAGGATTGGAAAGAACGAAGAAAGCATTAAAAAGTAGAACAAACATTTTGGGATAACAAGCTGAGGTGGTTTTTCAGGAAATAATTAGTTATACATGCTGTGAAAGTTTTCAGGAAACCATAAAAAGAAACGCGCAAGTACATACAGTGTGCCTCTCCGCTAAGGGTTTTATGTCCAAGAAAGCATATCTATTGGTGCACACGAGAAACAAAGCATTAAAAAGAGTTTTAATGTAACAACAGGCCGAGAATTCGTTTTGTGCACTCACGTATGCTCTGTCTCATAGATACAAAAAGAAGGAAACTCTTTTCTAATTATTTTGCAAAAGATGCAGGCCGACATGATGCGTTAAAGTGAACTTGAAAACATCCACCTACAATATATAAACGTGCCGTATATCACGTGCCGAATGGCGAAATAACTTGGTTTTCTCCTTTATTATTAATAAATGAGTTCGCGAATTTTTTTTTCTTTCGATAAATGTTTATATCAGAGATTTGATTTTTTCGTCACACGAAAACAAGTCTTGACTGCTTTATCCCTCAAGCAAGTTTGTCACTTCGGTAAGAAAAATAGCACACAAAAACGTGATATATAAATATATAAGATGATAAGTTATATAACACCATACCAACAGTAGTAGTGTATAGTAAGATAAAATACATTTAGAATCTTCCCTCCGAGAATGATGTTAAAAAAGATTTTTTTTTTTTTTTTTTTTTTTTTTTTTTTTTTTTTTTGACAAGGATGCGAAATCATACATCCTTGCTAATGGCATTAGCATTGTTAATTCTAACTGTGATCATGTTATCTGTGGATTTTTCACCAACCTTGGTGAGAACATCCTTACCAAGATTCGGGCTTAAACTACTATTTTCGCCATTTTCTGTCACAATGTCTTTCTTACTAGTGTCGGAACTAAAGTCGATCTTACTTTTGTCGTCTTCCTTTTCGATATCCATTTCCACGTGCGGATAGGTAAACCCTCCGTCATCGTCCTCCTCCTCCTTCACATCACTAGATGCGTTTACTTCTTCGGGGTATATAAATTCATCCTCATCTTCGGATTTATTTTCATTCTCATTTTCTGCAACAGGGTAGACAAATCCATCATCGTCTTCTTCTTCCTCATTATTTGCACTTGATTCATTTTCTCCAATTCGGGTTGGTGGTAAGCTAATGGCCTTACGAGGTTGACCCGTCTCTCCCATTTCACTTGATTCTTTCGTCATTGCGTTAATTTTGTCTATTGCGCCTTGAATGGTGGCCGAGGACGAACTAGAGAAACTCTGCGATCGAGGAACAAAGACTGGCGCACGTGGATTAAGATTTTTGGCAACCGAAAGAGATGCCGGTGACAGAAGTGGGGTAGTTGTCCTCTGTGACGATTGTGGGATGGGAATGGCCGCTGTCTTGGTGGTGGTGGTGGTGGAAGTTGACCCGACGTTAGTGTCACTTGACTCGGGTTTCATAGAATCCATTTGGGTCAGGGACTCTTCTGTTGACCTGATCATGTAAGACATGGCCGTATCCTCATGAGGCTTAGACGTTTCCTCAAACGATAATATACCAATGGAATCGACACTTGGTTTTGAAGATAGTTCATTCAATTCCATCTTGGTGGTGGTGATCAAGGATGAAATATTCGTAACTTCCGGTCTAGCATTGCTTTCCGCAGACATCTCATATGGCTTCGTCTGTGAAGTTGAACTGGTGGCAATATCATTCTTGTTGATCGTCGATGTAGTTGCTTCCGCGTTGTCACCACTGTCGTCGCTTCCGAGATCATATTGACCCACGCTCGCGCGATCGTCCTCCTCTTCCTCCTCTTCCTCCTCGTAATCATTCTCAACGCAAGGAAGCTGTTCGTTTTCAGCTAGAGGTTCTATCTCAAGGCTTTCATCAATCAATTGTTGTTTTGTCAGGAAAACACGAGAGACAATCCAATGATGTAACCCCAGGTCTCCAAATCCCAGGCACGAAAGATCTAACGGTAGCGTAATCGTGGTTCCATCGACAACGATGTGATTGGTATCTCTACCGCGTGATACCAGCGGTGACCCTTTCCTTCCGATACCCCATTCCTCGTCATCGTCAGGCGCGACATTCGTCTGACATTTCTGCAGTAGAGTGAAGATGGATTCCAATCTGAGCGCACCCGGGGCCGAGAGGATGACGTCCGAGGGATCGCCCGATTTCCCGCTGGAGTATGATTGAGTGATTGTCTTGATCTCTTCATAGTGAGGTTGCATCCATGGGATAACAATCATCCCCTCGCCACTTTCCCGAAACTCGTCTATCTTTTGGATTAGTGCTTCATTGTAGGCTTTGTAATTGTTGTCCTTCTTAATGTACATAGACATTTCTTTCAGAATTTGGGGAACGCGACCGGAGAGGCCGTTCCACAACCGTTTTACTCTTCGCACCTCAGGTGAAGTGAGGGATTTCATCAAAGCGGCGAAGCTATTGAAATTACGGTGAACATGTAACAGAAGGTAAGCTATTCTAACGGCGTGCGCAATTATGTTGTCCCGAGTGTGTGAGGTGCCACGCGATTGGTTTCCCGAAGATCGACTGATCTCGGCATAAATAATGAACTGATGGGAGAAACTGTTTGTCAAGTATCGATGGAAATCCAAGCATGCTTGCGCTTTAGAATTTTTTCGATCTTTGGACAGCAAATCCTTTCGGAAATCCACTTTACCATACAACTGGCTGTCGATTATGGTTAACTGTTGGGCAACTGCATCAACATCCCAATGCAATAGCGTAACTTCGGCGATGGATTGAATATGACTGTTAACCTTATCAAGTCTGGCCCTATGTTGACTAAGTTCCTCGTTCAGCTTACGAACGGAAGCAAGGTCGTCCTGGTTTTCAGAGCTTTTTTGCGAGGCAACAGATACTTTCTGGGAGGTGGTGGCAAGATCATGGGCGTAATAGATGGATTGACGAGTGAGTGGGGAAAAAGGAATCATAGGCAAGTGCATGGAAGGGGGGTTGTTTGTGAGAATCGAGGTGGCGATGTCAGAGGTGAAAGAGGGTTTCGGAGAAGGGATGCCGTTTGTCGTTCGGTTCTGGAGGATATCTTCCAGCCTCTGTACGCAAGACTTGAGCTGCTGGAATAAACGGGCGCTGTTGGTTGGCTTCGACCTCACGGCATCTAAAAGTTGAAAGCTTGTGGACACTCGACAGACAAAATGCTCTTCCGCTTAAAAAAAAGGTTCGCTCGTACCTTTGCTAGCAAACGTTACCTCATGATTGAGTTTGTAGAGCAACGCGTTGGCTGCCTTCAGGTAGTTGTTATAAGAGTCCTGAACGTGGAAAAAGATGTTTTCGTGTGATCAGTCAAAAGATTGAGGGGTGGAAAAACAGATTGGTACCTTGAGGTTTCCATTATTGTATTCGCCTGCTGCCTTGTGATACAGACTTTCCCAACCGCTCATGACTTCGTATAATCGATTAAAAAAAAAAAAAAAAGCGTGTATATATATATATAAGCGTGTGTGAAAAAAAAAAAAAAGGTTCTCTAGTGAAATATCGTCCCGTGAAGATCTAGTGGGTTGGGTTAGAATGTACTCATGCAACTGTTATGCAAAATAACGGTGCGGGAGGTTCTTTGATGTCCACTTCGTACAACATCACACAGCTCTTAAGGTCATCTGATGTCTTTATAGACATTTGTGAACAAAAAAAAAAAAAAAAAGAAAGCGCAATGATCGTGATGCGTGGAAATCCTTTCGCCTTTTATGTTAAGACTAAAACATCATCACCTTTTGTTTTCGGAGCCCAGAAAAAAAAAAAGAAAGAAAATCTCGTATTTGTTTCGGAAAAAATACTTTCGAACCAAATTCGACCACCAAAATGACTCAATGTTTTTTTTTATTGCAAATTTGTGAAACCCTGATGAAAAAGGAAAGTATATCTTCCCTGATTTATCCTGTTATGATAAATTACATTTTTTGTATAGAGGCATTTTTCCGAACTTTAGGTCCCCTTTGCCTCAATAAATTATCCAAAACTTCACAATGATGGAATTGACAACTGATGCAGGAGTTAGGACCTTTTCACATGTTTATTCCGAATGCAAATATTGCGGGACAATTTTCGGGTGAGATCTTGAACATTCCATCAACACAGGTGGTGGACTCAACCCAGAGGCTGTGGTAAAGGGAATGGAGCGTCTGAGAAAGTGGGGGCTCAAGTATAAGAGGAAAAAAAAAAAAGGAATTATTATTATTATTATTATCAATTATCTTTTCTTTTTTTTTTTTTATTTGGTCATATGCAATCAACCACCGAAACACTGAATGTACCTTGAGACCAATTTTCGTATATGAACTGGCGAGCGATTCAGCCCAATCCCTCACCAACTTATATTTCTCCATGCAACCGATTTTTGCCAATCCTGCGCTAACTTCTTCCGTATAATATTCGTTCAATAACTTGACCGTCAACTCGTGTATGGTTGACTTCCACGGCATGTTGACCAGAATTCTGATCACGCCTGACCATTTTGCGGAGGAGAGTGTGCGAACTCGATGATACTTGATGATTAGGGTGATGAGAGTTTGCAACGCGGACTCGTATAATTCAACATGCAAAATATTTGAATTTTCGGAAAATGGCATAGTAGCCCGAAAATATTCCAGGGAACGTCGCAGGGAAATGATGTCACCCTTCTCGCAACGCTCGAGCATGTAATGACAAAATACCTAAACGAAAAGTTTCAAACAATCAGTAAATGTTAAGAGGGATGATGAATCGAAGAAAGATCGATCTTTCGCGAATTACCTTTCTAGCCATGTCACTGCGCTTCAGCAAACTAATCTCGGTTTCACCAAATTGGTTTGGAGAGCTGACTATCGGTGGCACGTCATTTTCGTCTTCGGTAGTTTCACTGGCCTTGAACATGTTGATCGTACTTGTGTGACGTCCTTTATCATCAAACATCAAGACCAACAATTGCTTATAGAACTTTGTGTAAATTTCTTCATTCACTTGTGGCATACTAAAGACCTTGTTAATCATCATCGTGTGCGAATTGCTTCCAAGATTAATCATAGACGACAACCACTTGAGTGTTGAGTCTTTTTCTTTCTAATTAGTGATATCGGTAAGTTTTTTGTGCGTGAAGAAACCTCCATACAGAAATTACGTACCGTTATCGAGTTTACTATGTTGTGTACGTATTTTGCCGGATTTTTCATGTCCAAATTGGACTTCTCCGGGTTCTTTCTGTAGGCGTCATCGACATATTTCCTCAAGATCTCAACTATCTTCGCGGCGAAAACATTGTAAACAATGGGATCTTGGAAAATCATTGCGATATCGCTTTGAAAAAAGTAGAACTTTCGACATTCAATATATACCCATCCACGAATAGAAACTCTCAAGTCAATAAATTCTCACCCAAAATCTCGGGAGGTATTCTTCTTATATTTTGCGCAAAGTAGATTTATCTGGTTGATACAAGGCAAGTCTATGCCTTTCCTTATTCCACCGTTGATGTACCAAATGGTGGTGTAGGAATGATCCTTTTTACACATCTGTCAGATTTACAAAATTACAAAGACATCAATATACAGGGCATGCATGCATCTCACGAGTGATAAAGCCCTACTTGAATTCTTCCAGCCTTTTGCATCCCCATGAAGAAATCGAATCGAAACGAACATATCTTTGAGACGCCGAATTCTTTGTGCCATTCTCTTATAATATGTAACAGATCGTCGAAGAGATCGGAGCTTTCGTGAACCAAATTAATAATCGATCGTAATCCATGATCTTCCAGTCTGAAGATGCGAACATTAAAATTAACACGATTAAAATCTTCAAAAGTCACAATAACTGCATACCCACCGTTTGTCCAACGCATCGTTGACATTTATCCCCCTCATTTCTCTTGCCATCATACTTAAACTCTGGTTTTGAACATAATGCATAAGGTACATCTGGGCGACGTGTTTGAATTTCACCTTGTCGCGAGCATATAAACCTCTTTTTATTTCTATCGGTGCTTCCTGGTTCAAAAGAAGACCTTTTAAGCACAAATACACTTAGGAACCGGTAAAAAAAAAAAAGAAAAAAAAAGAAAAAAAGAAAGAAAGAAAATTAAAATAGAAAACAAATAGCTACCACTTCGATGGACGGTTCACGTGCCAAAATCGCATAAACATCGGACGTTATACGTTCAGGATATTTTCTAAGAAGTGCCAGAAGTACGGGACGCAATTCTTTAAGAAATAATAGTGACATCGTTTTTGCCAGAAAACTATTAAACCTGAGTATGCATCGAGAGTACGATTTCCAAAGAATGTAAAATTAGGTAACCTCTAAAAAAGTATGTACAGAATTTGCTTCTTTTTTGAAATATCATACTTGTCCTGATCCCACTGCTCGGTTTCGATCGCCTTTATGAATTTATCTCTCAACTCCTCCAGTATACCCGCGTGAATATTGTATCTAGACATCCCGCTGGACTCGAGCAACGGATAGACATTCTACTCTCGCATGAAGACAAAAGGTTAATAAAAAAGCACTGGAAAGTGTGAGCGTTGGACGCGCTTACCTTGATGTTCTCAACCTTCACCTGATAACGCTGTTGAATTACTGAAATCCCTGTGAGAGGGTCACTGTCACCAAGAACCAGGCCCAAGCGACGCGCGCCCTGCGGACCGACCATGTAACGGTCGGGATCAAATGACATTGTTCTTTTGAAAGAACGCACACAACGGATAGCAGGTGTGATAGATGTGATATATAAGTGTGGTTACGCACAGTACATGAGCTGTTGAGTTTAACCTCGTAAAGTTTTTATAATATCAATATCAAATGTCAATAAAAAAGCATTAAAGAAAATGTGTAATTGATAAAAGAATAGTATTAAAAAAAAAATTTTTTTTACTAGGTAATAATAACCAGGAAAAAAACAGTTCAAAGTATATTTCATTAAATCAGGGATTTTAATTATTACAGTAAACTTTTTGATATAAAATATATAGTATAAGAATTTTATATATAATCAATCTATTTGATAATTTTCAAATCAAATAGATAAATAAAAAATTATAATAAAAATTTATTTTAAGTTAAGGAATAATATTTCAATTATAGTATACTAAAGTTAATAATTTTAGAAAAATAGGAATTATGTATTAAAAAAGATTTTGATTTAAATATAGAATTTTTTTTATAATATTAATATTTGTAATTAAATTAGATTGCTTTTTTTTAATCTATAGTCAGATCAATATGACATGTCTTTATTATATATATACAAAATATTTATAACTTTTACATATTAACTTACTTATTAGAATTGATAATATGGAACTCTCTCCTATAGATTTTTAATCATTATTTTCAAAGAAGTATTTCTCTAAAACTTTATATTTTAAGAGTAATAAAACTTCAAAACTTTCTTTAAAAACATTTGCTTCATTTAGCAGTAGTCATATTCTACCCTTTTTGTTTACTTTTCTTCTTCAAAAACTCTCTATCTAAGAAGTTAATAATAAGAAAACTTTTCTAGAAAGAAGAAATCAAATAAAAAAATATTTTTTTTCTCTTTTCTATAGAGATTATAACAAATTCACATCTGCTCCCATCAATTCTGTGTAAGTATACATGACTCTGTGTGACTATGGACCCGAAGTCCGTCCTGTTTACTATTTTTGGACTCTCCACATAATATTATCTGAGATCATCTTTAGCGATCCCAGGTTGAGTGCCTTTCATCATAGTCAATTTGTCTTGTTTCCCCAGAATAAAAATTAGCCCTGTAAACAGTAGTAGTACAAACCAATAGATTTCTTTTATTATTATTATTTTTCTTTTTGGTTTTCTTTTTAAGTTATATTATAGCCCTATAAGTCTGGACATCCGTTATGTTAAGATTTATGTATTTTTAATTATTGTATTTATAGATTTATTTATGATATTTTAATTAAAAGGTACTTTAGGTCAGATTCTTATATAAAGAGGAAAAACCTCTCCTAAAATAAAAACAACTTTATTGTCTTGTTGGCCAAATAACAATTGTTCACTGACTTATTGAAATAAAGTCTTTTATAGAGATCCCAAAGTCTAAAAAAAAGTGTGGATCAACAACTTTATGTCAACTTAAATAACTGATATTACTATCACAGGTAGAAACGATTTCTCTCTTAGTGTATAGTAGTTTTTTTTTTATTTTTCTAGGAGATTTTGTCTATCTTAGCTTGACTCTAAAATTTTTGTTATATTGGATTTTGAATGGATTAATTGACTAAAGATTGGAATTAATTGTTCTATAATAAGTAGAAATATAAATAAGAATACATATAATATATAACATAAATATATTTCTTAAGCTCTATAAAAATCTTAAGTCTATTATAAGTCATATACTAGATATATAAATAGATAAACATCATATAGATTATGGTCTTCTCTCTCTTGTTACTTTCCAAAAGTATTATGACTATAAAATAAATACCTTTTCTATTGAAATAGAACTTTAAGAACTCACTCTACTTATGAAAACACAACCATTTTTTATTCCAAAATCACTTCAGGATTTTTTTATTCTAATCCAAATAGTTTTTCACTCTTGCATGATACAAAATATTATTAAATTCACAATCTTTCTTTGAATATACTTGGTATTGATAACAGGCCATAATCACTAGGATCAAAAAAAAGATATACTGTATTTCTTTTTTCAAGAAACTAACAAATCCATCATGGTATATTAGTTAGGTATAATTCAAAAAAATTAAAGATCTAATAAGTGATGTCTGGTCTTTTTCTAGATAGTAGTAGTAGTAAAAATTTAATTCAACTAGATATCTCCAAGTAACAAGCTATCTGATAAATCTATTAAAAATCAGGTTTTAAAGAGTTTAGTGATATAAATAATATATGGCTCTACATGACAACCTTTGTGATTTCTGTATTAATTTATATATTATTTTATCAAAGTCAATAAACATGGCTGAACTTTTATCCAAAAAAAAAAAATTAACTTACTCATTATAAAAAAACTAATTCTTTAAATACAATTTAAAAAATAATATTTTATTTTTTTACTAATTTGAATTACTGTAATTTTAAATCAATAAAATTATTGTTTACAAGTTATTATTATAAATTATTATAAGTTTTATCTAAAATTTAAAATATGAATTATTTAATATTATTATTTTTTTTTATAACCTGTGGTTAGGCCAGTATTGTATGTTTATTAATTAATATGAAAACCAATAGAGATACATAGGGCAATTGCATTATAGCTAAACTAAAAGACTTGTACTGATACACTCGTCAATGACTTTCAATTTTCAAAAGAGCTTTAGCCTCTAAGTGCAACCTTGGAAACAATATTTCATTCTAAACTAGGTTTTGGATGAAGACCCTCCTAACTTACTTATTATTGTTAGCAGATTATCACTGCTTATTATCCTCCAAGAAACTGAATTCGAGAAACTACAAAAGGGAAAAGGAAAAATAAAAGGAAAGAGGAATATCTAAAAATGTGCAAATGCATTACATGAAAATGAAAAGAAAAAAAAAAAAATTAAAATGCTCCATGTCCTCCAAAGAACCTCTGCTAGAAATCTCTTCTCATTAGGAGTCAACCCTTCTGAAATATCCTTCTTCTTTCTAATCATCTGAAAAACTTATCTGCAGTATCTGTGCTTTTAATTATTTTCTTGTGATTATTTGAAATACTTATCACCTACTTGGATCCAGTGTCTTGCTTAATGCTTCCTTTCTTTTGGTCTTGATTTTGTATTCACCCATATGAAAGAAGATGACTAATAGTAGATCCCAGATTCTTATATAGCTTTTCAGTCTTGTTGAGTAACTCCTGATATCTTTCAGCAGTTATGCCTAGTTAAAGGAATTTTTTGTATTCATCTTGTTTGCAATATCATTATACAATATCTGGGAAAATGCATTCTCAATTCTAGAGAAGGGTAGTATTTTATATTTCTTTGCTTTTCAGTATTATAGCTTGATTGGGATAAGAAAATAACCTTCTTCACATACTTTGTCTGACTGGGATAATAAGAAGTTGAAGGCTTCAGCTTGAACAAATAACCACCTTTTCACCACTTAAGGAATTTAGTGCCCATCCTAATGGCCTCATTATTTCTTTGCTTTAGTTAAACTTCATTAGAAGAAGTGGAAAAGTTCGTATTCTTGATTTTTCTTTCATTTATCAATAATATTATCAGAACACATAAGGTGATCAATAGAAGCTTGTTTACATTTAGCTACTAATATATTTTATATCAATCAATCATATGTCAGGTAATATTATGTTACTAGAAATTCAGGGTCAAACTGAGATAGGCAAAATTCTCCAAGAAAACTGTGAAAAACAGTAAGTACTTTAAGAGAGTATAAAACAGTATATGAGAAGGTGGAAAATAAGTCTTCTCCTGTTAACAGAATCTTTATTTCTTATTACTTCCAGCTTTGTAAGGTAACACTTCACTTGTCAGTTTTTTTATTTTCTAGAATCTTTTTGCCTTTAGTAGAGGAAGTGCGTATTTGAGTCTTTTCAGGTCACTAGAGGCTCAAGTTTTTGTTCAAAAGAGTTTATAAACAAGTAAGGAAGGGTAGGAGAGATAAATAAATACAAGTTTCAAGTTGTTTTGATGAAAATTTAAGACTTTATTAGCAAGAAAGTATAAAACTTCTTGTGAACATCTTTTTTGTATATAGTAAGAGAATTAGCAGAAAGAGTTTTCTTTCTTTTTTATTATAAATTATTTAATATTATAATAGAACTATTTTCTAATAATTTCTATATAACCATTTTTTTTTTTATTCATATTTTCTATTGCAGGTAATATTAATTTTTCATAATCTTATATAATTAAAAAATTTTTTTTTTTTTAACCCACAATTATATCGCAATGGTGTGTTTTTATTGAGATATTAAGAAATATATAAATATTTTACAAACTTTTACAAAGTGATTAACTTATTGTTATACATTATTAGTTAATGGACTACACTATTTAAAAAATATGAGGAGTTCACTAAGCTAGTTTGGACTAAACAAAACTAAGTCTAAACTAGGTATTCTAAGTCAGATTTAAGGGACAATATTTTACTCTTCTAGTAGCTTGGCAATAGTGCTTTAAGTCAACCAGGGTCATTGCCAACAGTTTGTCGCTATTGATTATTCTGAAAAATGATGATTTGCTAAAGTTGGCATTAGAAAAAAGGAAAGGAGAAATGCAAATCAAAGCCCTTCAAAAGGTTCTTGCTCCATTTCACAGTTTTCTCTCAAAAGAGATTTGCCTAATTGGGATATTCTCTAAGCTTCATGACATTTGAGGAACTTAGTCATTCCTAAAAGTGACTTTAAAAAAAATGTTTAAGAAACTTATCCTTCTGTTGATATATGGATTCATTTATTACAAGTGAAGCCAGTACTATATTATAGAAGAGTTTGTCTGACTGGGATAAAAAAATCTTTTCAAGAACTTTGCCTAACCAGGATAGAAGCTTGGAGACCTTGGCTTTTGTTCTAAAAAGCCTTTTTACCACCTGAGGAACTTAATGAGAGATGGAAGTTGAATCTTTTTTTCATACTTGTTGCTTGCCTTTCAGTATCATAATTGTTTCCTGGAAGTTGAACATATATGATTGGAAGGGACATTTTTTCTAGAACTTTTTTTTCTATATCACCAATACTGTATCAAGACACGTGAGTGTGACCAATAGGAGCTTGCTTACATTTCAAAAACTGATATATTTCATATCAGCCAATCATCTTTGGTGAGGATT
>CAJVPT010001333.1:0-21981 GCA_910592055.1 Acaulospora colombiana
GTCTTGATCTTGTTTTGATTAGACACATGTTGAGTATTCTGTTTTGTCTAGTGTTGTTTATCTATTTACACTAACTTATTGTTGTGTTTACAGACCTCTGACACTCTGTTTACATTGATCACTTTCTGCTATAGTAGTAGTGATTGTTAATCTTATCAAATTTAATCGTTCTTGTTGTGCTGTTGTGATAGATCTTTGTCGAACTTATTTTGACAACAGCTTTATACATGTATACATGTTCGCACTACTTTGGTGAGGTGTTTTGATATGTGTGGCAATGGGATATGCACATTAGGCTATTTAGACCTTGAAGAGCTTTGATATTTTTCTGGGTCTTGAGGGATTTGTAATTTGCTTGATTTATCGAGTGAACCTATTTGTTTTGAGATTTCTTGTAGTGTCAAGAAAGGTATCAACCTATACTGGCCTGACTGCAAGCTTTGTGAAGTTGATATTGGCTCCCCTTTTCTGACTATTAATCAATTTATATTGGCTTATTTCCTTCTTCTTAGAAAAGAGAAAAAGACCAAGATTGTTAATATATGTTGTGTTTTTTCAATAATCACCAGACTAAAACTATGCACGAAGTGTTGTTCTGTGCTAAGATATCTCTTGTATATTGATGTTGTGAGAGTATATATCTTGAGTTGTGTATGTTGTCTCTTTTCTTGGGTGTATTGCCTAAAAAGAAAATTTCTACGGATTTTTTAAGATCAGTGGAAAGATTTTTTTTAGCATAATATCTAAGAAAGTTATCAAATATCAAAATAAATTAATTAATATAATAAAAGAAACAAAGATTTACTTATCTGAAAAAAATGAGACTGATCTGAAAAATTTTATTAAAAGAATAATAAATATATATAATTACAGTTTATATTCTGAAAAATATTTTTTAACAAAATATTATATGTTAAACAATTGTAATATTAATTATAATTACTTATAGTTAAGGGATTATTAAAATATTTGGATAAATATTTGAAATCAATTCAAGCATTCCAGTTGATTTATAAATAATATTATGATGATTCATATTTCTATAACATGATATTATCAAAAGACTTGTTAAATTGAATATATAATTTGAAAAAAATTTTAGAATATGAATAAGAAAAGAAGATAGAAAAGGATAAAGAATCAATAGTTAAATCTAAAAGATGACAAATTATTGAATATAAGAAATCATTAATATATTCAGAATGTAAAGAACAAATTGGAAAAAGTGTATAAATAGGTAAAATTTAAAAGATAGTTAAGAAGTTAAAAGAAAAAAATAAAAATATTAAAAACTATTTAATAAGGTAAAATCAATTGGAACTAGTTAAAAGAGTTAAGCTAAAATCTTTAAAATAAAAATAAAAGCAATTGGAAGAGGAAGAAGAGAAAGTGAAAAAAAAAAGTGATGAATAATTTAGCCAATTGATTTTGTAATTTTTCAATAAATTTTATAAAATTTGTTAAACTTTCTAAATATTTATTAAATTTTAATACTAAATTTATAACTTTTGTCAAATTTTTTACTACAATATGCAATTTTTTTTGCTAAATTTTTTGCTACAATAATTTTTTTACTAAATTCTTTATTGCAATATTAATTTTTTTAACAAATTTTTTGTCACAGCATGTAAAAAAATTTTTTTACTATGGTATATAAAATTTTTTTTTCATAATATTACTGAATTTTGTTTCAAATTTTTAGTAACAGTATATTGAAATTTTTTTGTTAATTTTTTATTAATATTTTTAATACTGAGTAACAGCAATCAAAAAAGATTTATTAATGTTTTATTATTAAATTTATCAAATTCAACAATTATTCAACTGTCAAATAACATAATTTTGACTAGTGTGCAAGAATCTTTTATAATATCAATAACTTTCAAATCAATAATAACAAGTTTGTTATAGTAATTATAATAATTCTAACTGCTATTTGAAAAAGTTCAGGTAGGTAATAATGATTTTTAAAATATTTAATATATAAAATTTCACAGATCACTTATGTTCCTTTTTGAGAAACAAAATTTATAACTCTTTACTTTAATAGAAACAAAAAATAGAAAATACCATAAATCAATGATTTAAATAATAAAGAACAATTGAAGTAACTTTTTTATAATTATTAATTTAAAAATTTCAATGTTTTTTAGTGAGCAATATTTGACTTTTGTCTTTGTTTTTTACTTTAAAAACCTATATTTATAAGTAGATACTGAAGAAGATATAGTCAAAAAACTTAATAGAATAAAATAAATTAAATTTTTAGAAATTTGAATAAGCAATCAAAAGACTGTTATCAAATTTAATAAACATATGCTTAAAGAGTCAATATTGTAATTGAGTTTTTAAAAAAAAATGAACAAACAAGCTCTTTCTATTTTAAATAAAATATTAATACCTAAAATAGAATTTAGAATACAATACAATATACTGTTCTGAAAAATATATAACACTTTGATTACAATATATAGAAACTTTTTACAAACAAGAATATTTTATACAGATTTATTTTAAATAATTTAATTTATTACTTAAAGATTTACAATTTGAAAAGTATTTAGATATTGTAATGAGAAAATTAAATAACAGAACTATATAATAGACTAAATAATTTTGAATTAGTAGAAATTTTATAATTATCAAATTCAAACAAACATAAATTAAAAATTGAAAGCCACACAATTTATTAATATATAAATCATTAAATTATTTATCAGATAAAGATAACTTTACACTTCAAGTAACTAAGTTATTAAAAAAATATTAAAATACCCTTTTAAATTTGATAATAGCAAGATATCTTTGAATAAAGTAAGAAAAATAGTCCAATTAAAGAACATCTTATATTAGAAAAATATAGAAAGACTATACTATCATTTAAAAACTAATATATATAGATCAAATATTTAACTATGAAACTAAGAAAATAAAATATTGGTAAATGCTTCAACTTTTACAAAATATAAGCAAAGGACTTATTTAAGAATATTTTCAGATTATAATCAAAAATTTCTTAGAAAAATAGTTATGGCAATTATAAAGACTTAGAGAGAGAATTATATAAAATAGAAATCATATTATTCTATAATAAAACCCAATTATAATAAATAATATAAACTATAGATAGTTATAAAAAAACTTTATCTACTGATAACCTTTTTTCTTAAAAATTTCCTTTTTTTATAATTTTTTTTGGAAAAGAGAAGTCAGTTAAAACACTTTATTCCTTAAAGATTTGAGACTTAATAATAAATTACAATATTAGCCACTTTCTCAAAAGATCACTTTACTTATCAAAAGAAGTATAGGCAGCATAACATCACCATAGCTCTACTTTACTTTATTTTACAAAGGAAGGAAAACATATCTACAAGTTAATTTATTGTAAGCTTAAAAGAGTCCAATATCAACTTTCCAAGCTTCTAGCCAGGCCAATATTAGTTTACACCTTTTTAGACTCTAGAAAGAACTTTATTAACAATAGTTCTTGCTGATAAATTAGGAAAAACTTAAAGTTCATAAAGTCCAGAAGGATATCAAAGACTCCCAAAAACTAAACAGTAGAGTATCCTGATTCCATATACATCTGTTTAAACAATAAAACAATTTACGTAAACACGTTCATGTTAAATAAGTTAGTATCAAAACAATATAGCAAGGTTCATCAAGTATCTACAAATAAATAGTGAATCTTTCATAACAAAGAAAATCAACAATCATTTCGATAAACAAGCAGATCAAAACAGGAAGGATTATAACTCATCCAAGTAAATAACATTTCAAACAAAACAATAAACAAGCAACCCCACAAACCTTGCTAAATATAAATAAACAAATAAAAAAGGAAAACAAAACAATAAATCAACAATTTATTCTCCTTTACATGTAACCAATATAACAAAAAAACAACAAATTATACAAATTATAAAAAAAAAGAGCTCAGTATCCTTAATACAATAGTTAAAATAGCTGAAAAGTATGACCAGAAGAAAGAAACATAAGCTATCCAAATTATTTTTAATACTCTCATCATATAGGACAAGGCTAATCTGACTTCAGGATCAGTAGAATACTTGATACTTGATAGTATTTTTGCAAAGATCCTAAATGTAGATCCAACTATATTCATTAAAGTTGAGGTCCTTAAACAGCATATTTTATATTTATGAAAACAAGGTCAAGAAAAAGAAGAAGACCTTATGGCACTATTTCTGAAGGAAAAAGTTAGACGTATCTTGAAACAAGACATCATCACAAACAGTTTATTTCCATATATCCCTCAAACTTTTCAGTCCAAGGACAAGTTCTCAAACTCCATAATAGAAAATTCAATCTCAGAAAAGAATACTTTTTCAAATGAGGACATGGAAATTCAACCAACCATCAAGATTGAAATTCTAAAGAACACCAAAATCAAAAAGAACTGGAAGAAAAGATTGAAAAAGAACTTGAAATGGAAAATATCCAGAAAAGAGTTGAAGAAGAAAATATAATAAAACAAATCTCCTACAATACACAAAATAGATCCAAGCCATCCAACCGAAATCTATTTTATATCACTAAAAAAGGAGAATTCAAGATTGGAATTCTTATCTCTAGAATATTAGGAAATATAGAAAAGAAATAAATAGCCTATCTCCAAGGTACCTTAAGTCTACCCAAAAACATGTTATCATTTAAAAAAGACTTTCTCAATGATAATGCCTAAACAACTTTTACTTTTGAGAAAATTGAAGATGCTTTACAATATATAGAAAAGATCAACAAGAAAGAAAGAAAAAACTTTACCTTATTTCTTATACAAACTAAAAAATAGAAAACTTCATATTTACCATTAGAAAAGAAGTTCTTCAAACAAGAAGTAGCAAAAGAAGAAAACAAAACAGTGGTCACTATGCTAATTGATCTTGACCACAGTTATATGCCTCAAGAAATTAATGTCACCTTACAGAAATATGGAAAGGTCTTAAGTATCCATATTTACAATCACTCTCATTCTTAAAGAAGAATCAAGGCACAACTCATTTCAAATCAATAAGACTTAGAGAATAGATAGTTCATACATATTAATATAAATACTTTTAAAGCATCTTTACTAAATATAAATTAGATGATTATGAAGTTAATGCTATTCTCAAAAATCATAACAGTCAGTTCCTATATTGTATGGAATAAACAATACCTTCATGAGTCTTATAGCAAGAGCAATACAACATGCAAGGGTCAAAACATGTTATATATCAAGAAATCTATTCACTCTAAAAAAAAAAGCATATGCAGTAGTATGTTTTGCAATAGCAGAAGATCTGCACAAGGCTTTGAGATAATGTATATTCATATATAGTTACAAACTTAGTTGGAGTGCTAGAAAACACTTTGAAAAAGAAATAATACAAGGCAATGAAGAGGCTCAAACTGAAAATAGTAATTAATGACAATGAAGAAAAAGCCCATTCTGAAACAATATAGACCAAACTATACTCAAGATAACTGGGTCAAACTAATATCAGAAGCAATATCAAGGCAAGCTGATAAATATTATCTGAAGAAAACTCAGAAACAAAAAGTAACTTTAAGAAAAGGACAAACCTAGAAAGAAGAAAAAAAGAAGAAAATGCAATCCTTGAGATAATAAATACATTACTAAAATAATAAAGACTCCTAAATACTGCACTACTGGTAATAATAGGGAGCCAATAAATCAATGTAATAAAAGAAGAAGTCTATACAACAGATCTGAAAGTTTTTATCCTGAAAGTAAAAATGATCAAGACTTCTTCATCAAATCTTGAATAATTTCAAATAATTAAATAATAAAATAAATCTTAAAAGAAAACTGGTAATCAAAATAGGATAAGAGGGAAGTGATAGAATAACTGCTCTTGAAATTAGTACCAGTCCAATCAAAGTATACTAGAAGAGAGTTTGATCCACAAGAGAAAACAAGCTTATCCTAAAAAAAAGGTGCAATCTCGAAAAAAACAGTAAATATCAACATAACCTCTCTCAACATAACACATAACATATTACTAGATGACTTTATCAGTATAATTAAAAAGAACACTAGTAATAGAATTGAAAAGAAGTATATATTATACTGTATAACAAGTATACTATAGATAACTCTATATTAACTGATACCATTTTAATTGAAACACATAATATTAGAGGAATTAATATCAACCTGGATCAATAAAGACTATATAAACTTATATAAAAGCTCAACATAGATATCCTTGGCATTTATAAAACTAAGCTAACAAATGAAGCAATAGAATTTACTTTCATTTTACAACAAACACATAAGTTTTTTTACAGTAACTATAATAAAAAACCTAAAGAATCTGGAGTAGAACTTCTCATTAATAGAAACATCAAGAAAAAGTTGAAATCTATTGAAAAAATAGAAGGCTATATAATAAGAGCTATTTTCTATCAACAATATGTAAGCTCCATATTTACCAAGTATATCTGCTATCAGAGAAAACTATCAATAGACAGCTACAACAGCTCCTTCAAAACAAAATCCTAGAAAAGTAGAAAAATCATTTCAAGATTATAATCATGGAAAATTTCAATACAGTTATCAGCCCAATAGCAGATCAGCCATTCACCAATAAAAGAATACCAAGATATAGGAAAACTGAAATAGGTCTTTTCAACTTCTTAGAAGACTAGAACTACATAAATATCTAGAACTCTTAGGAAGAAGAAAACACTACCTTCACATAGGCAAACAACACATCATATGGTAGAATCAACTATATCTGGATATTACAGAAATTAGTTTAAACAATATATATAAATTCAAAAATATTCCCATATAAACATTATCAAATAATGATTATACTTTATTATTGACAAGAATAACAACAAACAATTTGCTCAAAAATCAAGTACATGAGCAACATAAAACAAAAGGAAAGAAAATACCCAATCCAATAAATTCTACAACAGAACAATAGGAGAAATTTAAATACTGGATAGAAAACAAATTTTCAAAAACTGATTCACAATCTTTCTGATTAAGTATAAAGAATAGTTTTCAAGAACTCAAAAAGGCCTGGCATAATTTTGAGTCAACAATCATTAAAAGTATTTACAAATATTTTAAAAAAAAAAGGATTTACTCTACTCCCAATATAAAAAAAAAAGCAAAACCTGAATCAGCAATTTCAAAGAAAGACTTCAAAGCCTATAAGGAAGCTAACAAAATTCATTTCCTTTTAAAGAAAATACAAGCCAACTGGGATACAAGAATCCTAATAGATATAGAAAAGACTATCCATAAATTAAGAAGGTTTAGTAAATCTGTCAAAGAAGAAATAGCACTTCCCCAATTACAAAAAGAAATTCCAGAGCTGTTATTAAAGATTACTAAAATAGAGCATAGCCTCAAAATAATATGCAAGAAGAAAGAAAGTCTTTATATTAGAAATCAAATTAAAGAAGCCTTAGAAAGCAGGTGTGAGTACCTCAAGTTTAACCAAAAATGGATATTAAACTCAATTTTGAATCACAAGAGAACAAGAATAATACTAGATTGAGTATTAACTAAGAATCAAGAGGGAATAGAATATATAGCTACTAATCTATAAACTATTAAAAGCAAGGTTGAGAACTATTATAAAGAAGCTTTCAAATAAAGGAATGTCAACTTTGAAAGCTTGGATCCTTCTTAAAAAAAAGAATACCAACTTAAAGAGTAGATTGATCCAATACGATACTTACCACTAATAGAGAAAATTAAAATAAAAGAGCTCAAAGCTATTTTACAATATCTTTCAAACAATAAGGTAGCTGATCCCTCATATATCAGTTATAAAATGCTTAAGCACTTAGGCATTAAAGAAAAAAGGGTCTTATACTTATTGTTCAATAAAGTTTTAAATACTGGATGGATACCTAAGAAATAGAAAAGTAGTAATATTTATTTCATTTCTAAAACTAAGTCTTAAAAATATCAATTGAGCAATATTAGATCCATTGTTCTTTTAGAAACAGTTCACAAATATTTTATCAAAATCTTTACTATTTATCTATCAAGAGTATGTAAACAATACAAAATCCTTAAAGGTTCAAACTTTGCTGGCTTATCAGGAGAAAGTACAATAGAATCGATTCTTTTACTAAACAGTATATATAAGAAAGTTAGAGAAAAAAGAAAAAAACTATAGATTTTCTTTCAAGACATGGCTAAGGCATATAATATAATATCCTCTTTATGCTTTAAAAAGCTATAGATCAGATCCAAATCTCTACAATCATCAAGAAGATCATAATAGATCTTTTCAAAGTCAGAAGTTATAATATTATTTTTCCCAATAGGCTTTTTAGCCTGATAGTTACAAAAGATAGTATAGATCAAAGAGAAATAATCTTTTCACTGTTATGAGAAATTTTTTATGACCTACTACTATATAAAATGCAAAATAACATTGATCTGGGTTATACTATGGAACAAGAATGGTTACCCAACTTTCATAAACCTAAGGAGAAGATCAAGCTCTTACTAAGACAGGTAGTAATAGCTTATATGAATAACATAACATGGATTGCCAAATTCAAGAAAGACTTGAAAAGTATTTTGAAAAAAGCAAAAAAGTTTTATATAACAAATAACTCACAAATTAATGCAACAAAGTTAATTCTTTTTACCATCAACCAAAATCCTCAAGATTCTGAAAGGGTTCGAGTTGGAACAAAGAATATCATGATTAACGAAATTGATGAAAAGGATCAGATCAGATTCCTTGATATCTGGTTAGAACCAAAATAAAAAAGTTGGGATATGTTTGATCCAATAAAATCAGAAATCAGTGTAATAGTTTAGACAATATCTAAGAAGAAGTTAATAGAAAAACATGCTCATTATGTTATTAATAGAGCGCTGATTCCTAGAATAAAATATAGAATACAACATATGTACCTTAATAAAAAGACATGGAATAAACTTACAGCTATGTTCAGAAAGGTTTTCAAGAACAAAGCACTAATTTGTGAAACAGTACTGAATAGTTGTATCCATAACAAACAAATATATAGTCTCAAAAACATCTGGGAAATACAATTGGAAAGCATATATCAGTATTATTCTATCAATTCAACAACAGTAAAGCCTCTGGTTTGATTACTATAATGTAATTGAAACAAAGCCAGATCAAAAGCTGGGAACTTGAAAATATCTTAAATAATTCTGTGGACTCACACAAAACAATCAAAAAAATTCTGGCAGTTGCAACATTGATTCTGGCCAAAGATCTACAAATTATCTTTCAAAGTTGAAGATGGAAGAAAACTTTTAATTATCAGTGAGATATTTTATCTATTAAGTCAATACTGCAGAATAATAGAGAATATAAGAAAGCTATTCTATTACTTCATAAGTACAAGATTATGTTTCTAGATCAAATCATCAATTCAACTATGATGATACTCAAGGAATAGAGAACAATCCATATTCTTTTTAATAAATACAAAGGTCCAATCTTCTCTTGGTACAAAAAGATTCAAGAAAAGGTGCCAGAGAATCATGACTTTCTAAGAAAGTCATTACATAAACTAGACTGAATAGGCTATAATATTCAAACTTAAGCTTTTCCAGTATATCTAAATAGAAGAAAAACATACTGGGCAACCTGCTCTAGCTCTTCAACAGATATATTAGGAAAGACATCATTTTTGAACAACAAAATTCAATTTGCTTCATACCAGTTGACATACAACCCTACTAGTAACTATACTCTACTTCAATCAAATAGATCATCCCAAGTAAAAGAAGTAGATATATTATAAATTTGTCTTCTTCCATAGCTAAACAAAAATGAAAATTTGAGAAAAGGAAAACAAGTCTTCCTGCTAGGCAACCCCACAGATTGGCTTATAGCTACGAGATAACAAGCAAGAACTTTACTAATGTCTAGACCAGAAGTGGAAATTCAGATAAAAAACTAGAAAGCCATGCTAATAAGACAAGCCATTCAATCAAAAAACATACTGTATAGTATATATGAACTTATAAATGTTCTAAGATATAATAGAAGGTGTATAGCTAATCAGTTTACTTTCTACACTAATGGATCTTATAAAAAAGGGATAAAAATAGTGAGCTTGAAATGTGTTTGATCTGGGTTCTAGTAGAAAACAACATAGTTGTGAAGCAATTTTTAGCAAGGGCATCAATATGATTATTGGCAAGTAGGACAAAAATATTGGTCAGTTTAACTGCAATATATACAACTCCTTGAAACACAACAGTCTCAATATTCTCTAATTGTAATACTGCAGTTAAGATATAGAAATCCATCAGTTCACAAGTGGAGATATCAACAAGAAGATGAACAAAGATTGTTAATTGACTATTATGGAGTAAAATCAAAAATCTAGTTAAAAAAAAAGATCTCATTTTGGAAATTATAAAGGTCAAAGCCCATGGAATTAATAAGTTCAATAACCAAGTAGATTTACTTGTCAAACAAGCTAGACATAAAAATTCAATAATCTGTTATCAATTACCAGAGTTAGAAACAGTTCTTACAATAGCCATATGGAGAGAGCACATGATAGAGATCATTATTAGAGAATTTGTCAAAATGTTCAACAGGAAAAAGATAGAAAAAGATTGGATAACACAAAAAAGGATTCAAGAACTGTGGATCCAAAATGATAAAATTATAGACTTTTTAATCTTCTGGAATTAATTCAATCCATTCAATATCTTTGATAGCTCTTTCAAAGATAATAAAAACAAAAGCTTTCTAATTAACTTGATCCATAATGAACTTTCAATACTGCAGATATTGAAGAAAAAGAAATCAGATATTTATGTCATAACAACCTGTCCAATATGTAAACTTCAAGAAAAAACATTAGGACACTTATTCGAATGTTCAACTATCAAAGGAATTAGAGAAGATATATGAAGAAAAGCAAAGGAAAAGATTAACCATTATATTAGTAAAGAAATTAAAAACAAAAAAGAAGTCAATCCTGCAATCAATAACTAGGCAAGTAAATGGTTAAATGAGATTTAGCAATCTGATAGAAGCTTTTTCAATACTATTTGTGAATACATGGAAGAGAACAAAACCACTTTCTTGAAAAATTACTTCAAAGCATAACACAAAATTCTCCTAACAGTCACATAGAGTATAATTGATAAGCTTGTTATAAAATGAAAAAAAATTTCAAGAAGAACATATGGAATAGTCACTACAAAAAAGTAATAGAGTGAAAAAAGAAGCAGAAAATTACTAAAAAGGACAAACGAATCAAAAGACCTGGGCATAGATCTATCATACAATTTATACAAGAATAGAAAGAAGAATCTATACTTGCAGAAGATCCGGAGCAAGAAGTCTTTGAAAGAAAGAAGGAAATGAAGTATACAGAAATCAACAAGGATTGAATTTGTTATAGAATAAAATAGTTTGGCTTTTAACTGCAGTTAGAATTTAGAATTATCTACAGTAATAACCTGTAGACAATAATTTTATTGGCTAAAGGATTTATTCAAGTTAATAAAAAAGCAAAATATTATTTCCTAAGTTGTATCTAGAGAAATAGTTTTTCGACGATATGTGAGTTAGTATATAAAAGTCAAAACAATTTGTAAATATCGATTATATATACAATAAAGATAAGTCATACTGATCTGACTGCAGGTTAAAAATAAATAAATAAATAAACTATAGATAGTAAGAAAAAACAATAAAAATTAGATAAATTGGAAAAAGCTAAAACAAAAAAAAAGAGATATAAAGCAATAGTAAAATATTTTATTTATAATAGTATCTATAATAATTAGAAAACAAGTTTATAAAAATATTCTGAATACCAAAATTGGACAACTCTTTCTATTGATCCTCTGATCACATACAAAAAAGACGTTTGCAAGAAGTTTTAATACTTCTATGCTAATAAAGTCTTAATACTCTCTTTAATCCAACCTGAAAGGAATCTTTAGGAGTTACTTATACCCCTCTCCTTCTTGTTTACAATTAACTTCGAGCAAACTGAACTCATGTAGCCCATAAAGTTTAGCTCACACCTTTACTACTGATGGCAAGAAAGTTACTAAAGAAAGAAGAACTACCAGTGCAGTATTTGTCATCACTCTTTTGAAGTGGAGGAACAAGACAAGATATAATAAAGGTTTTGTACTAGTCAAGGACTCATATTTTCTTCTTAACTCAATCTTCTGGCCTCTAAGAGCTCCTACTTCATGGTTTTCTGAGGGATTTTGCCTACCTCAGTTTGACACTGAATTCTAGGATAGCACAAATCCCACTGATTATGATTGGTTGATATAAAACATATTGGATCAGATTAATAAACAAGCCTCCATTGGCCATCTCACGTGTCTGAATACATTTTCTCAACTTCATAAGAACCTGGGGTCCACTGTAAGTCATATAGCTTCCATGCGAGTGGATATAGGATACAGTCATCTTCTATATCATGGAAGAAGGGAAAGAGAGAGAAATAACAGGCTCATGGACAAGAGAACTCGTGCATCAATAGAAGTAACCTGATACGCTCAAAATAAGACATATTTAGCATGGTGTGATGTTAAAGAAACATTACAAGTCCCCAAGAAAGCACGATGCCCTGAATACAGTACTGAGCTCCGAACAAGAAACAAGTAGGACCAAGAGACATAACAGGTCCACAAAAAGAAGGATCATAAATTGACGACTTATACCAAGACTCTTAACACAACTCCCTCTTAAACATGGCCATCTAGACCACTAGTGACACTTATCAATCTTATGCTTGGTAAAAGTATAAGGTGAAAATGACTACCAGATTGGAAGACTTCCTAGAGACTTAATCTAACTTTGGAAGAGTTGCACCTTTTTAAATAAGCAGCTTATACTTGAAGCTGACATTATCTCTAGGACTAGGTCATCAATCCACTATAGTTTTAAGGTCTCTCCTAGCTATAGGTTCCACCTGATCTTTGGATAAGTAATTCCCTAGGCAGAGTATCAAATGAGATAACATCAATAAAGCTGGCATCTGAAACTATACTCCTTCCTAACTAGAAGAAGAATATTCCTCCTCCCTTTCAAAGATAAAAAGACAGTACTTTGGTGAATAATTTGTAAATGTTGAATTTTCTTGGAATTAGTCTTAGTGAATAGTCAGTAGTAAAAGAAACTTTGGTCCTTGTACAACAGTACCCATTTTATTTCTTTTATTATTTCTTGCACTAGCTGAAAGGTAATCTTAGACTAGTTCTCCCTTCTCTTAATGAAATAGTAAAAAGCAATCTGATAAATTATTTGGTTTTAGGTAGTTTATTAGTCCTTATAATATCTATGATACTTTCAATGTAATTTTGAATTTGTCTTTATTAATGCTAATAAATATATTGTGCTGGTATTTAAAAAAAAAAAAAAAATATTCTGAATACTTAGAAAATATAATACAAAATACTGTAATAGTTACACTATAGAAAAAGAAATAAAGAAGATATATATAATACTATATTTCAATATAAGAAAATCTATTAAAAGAATATAAGAACTAAAGATCTCAAATCTCAAGACAACACTTGAAAAAACAATTAAAAAAGTGATTTACAATAATCAAAGTCTATTCAAGATTATTTCTTAAAATAATAGAGTAAATTATATAAATATTGAAACTTGAAAAGAAATCATTATTAAAGAAAATATTAAAGAAGAAATATATTAAAATCAGCTAATAAAAATACTTTAATGCAATCATGAATTCAAATAAAAGTTAACTTTTTATTTTAATGAATTACTTATTAATTATATAAATAAAAAAATAAAAATAAAAGTCACTTAAATTTAGATATAAAAGATAGAAAAGAAAATAAGTTTTAAATAGAAGTAAACAACTAGTTCTTGTTTACAAAAATCAAACTGATAGTAATTTTAATTATATTCCTGGTAGTTTCTATTAACAATGTTATTGTGATTTATATAAATAGCCAGACCTGTATTTCTAAATAAAAAACAATAAAAAAAAAATTAAATAAAAAACTTATAAGAAATGTGTAAAAGAAAAAAAACCAATCTTTTTGAATATAAATAATAGAACAATAAAAAAAAATATATAGATCTAAAGCTTATCAAAAGAAGTAAATATTTTAATCAAAGAAGCCTTAAAGCTTTCATTAATAGAATAGAAAAATCTTAGCTTATATAAGATTATTATGGAAATCAAATAACAAAATAAGATCTTAAATAATACAATTAGATAGTTTATCAAAATATAAATAATAAAATAATAGCCTACCAGTAAATATAATAAAATAGAACAAAAAAAAATAGAATTGTTAGATTTAGAGCAACAAATCTATATATAGAATCTAGTATAAAAAAAAATAAAAAACAAACATACAGTATATCAAATATATTTTTTAAAAGTCTCAACAAAAAAACTTTTTTATTAAACTGATTAATAATGAGATATCAAAATTAAATAAATTGACAATAAGAATATCTAATTTTTATAAGTAAATAAAATATATTTCATATAGTTAATAAGATGTAAAATATCTAATTTACAAAAACCAATTATATGATATAAAATAAAAAAATAGATAGAATGTTCAAGAACTTTAGAAAATTTTTACAAAAAAAAAGAAAAAGGAGGTTGAAGAAAAAAGTATTAGGCTGATTATAAATAATAGAAAAGAATTAAGAAAGTTTGATAAGTATATCTCTAAATTAATAAAACAGATCTCTAAAACTAAAAAATATTTTAAGCTTTTATACTGGCCTTATAAGAAGTGATCTTATTTAGGAAATGGTAAATCTAAAATGTTCTAAAAAATGTATAAAAAAATAGTAAAAATATAAATAATAAAGATACAAAAAAGAGTTTATTACAGGTGACAAAAAATCATTGTTTAAAAAAGATTGGAATCAAGTATATTCTGAAAGTAAAGACTCCTACTAGATAATAAGTATTCTTAGATGATAAACAAGATAAAAATCAAAGTAAAAAATGGATAAGTTTCTCAGATAGTTAGGAGAAGAAAGAATATTCCAATCATATATTTCTTATTGAGAAGAGCTTTTGAGAAGTTTGTCTTTAAAGAAAGTGGAAAATCTTTTTTTAATTTTAACTTTTTCATTTTCTTGTTGTTTGCTTAAATATTTTTAGATATTCTTTTTTCATTTTTTCAACTTATTTTTTTGTAGTTTCCTGTATTTACATGGCTTGATTAGGTATATAGTAGTAACAACCTGTTGGAAATTATGCAATAAACTAGGTGGATTTTTATACAAAAACATTGTAAAGTAAAATATTGTCCTCAAGGTTAAACTTAGAGACTTTTATACTTAATATAAGTTAGTTAGATTTGAATAATAATTTAGCCATAGTATATATTATACTACTTGAATGAAAGCATATTTAAGTTTTAAATTAATTAATAAACTAATAATCTAGTCTGGCTATGAGTAATGATGGGTTCCTAAAGTATTTAGTATATAAAATTTCGCAGATTAATTATGTCCGTTTTTGAGAAACAAAATTTATAGCTCTTCACTTTAATAGGGACAAAAATTAGAAAATGCTATAAATTAATAATTTGAATAATAGAAAACAATTGTGTGTAGTTTTTTTATTGTTATTAATTTAAAAATTTTAAGGTTTCTTAGTAAGAGACATTTGACTTTTGTTCCTATCTCCTCCTTTAGAGACCCATCTTTAGTTATGGATACTCAAAAAAAAAAGATATAAAAAAGAGTTTACAATCAAGTTTATAAAATAATCTGAAATGAGATACGTAAAAAGATAATTAAATAGAAACAACTATAAGGAATTCACAAAAAAGATAAGACAAAGAAATCTCTATATTTTCTAGGCTAAAAAAATATATTATCATTAAGAAAAGAGCCACTATTGAAAGAAGAAAAACCAAAAGATAAAAGTCTCAAAGAGATCTTAACTAAAAGAATAATATATAAAATAAAGAAATTGAATTTTAAGCTCTATTAAAATATTATAAAAATATTTGTAATAGTAACCTATAAACAATAAAGTTAGCAATTGAAATAATCTTTACCTAAACTGCTAACAAAGTGATAAATTACTTCTAAAGTTATACTTAGAGTTTTAATAAATTTCAAAATAAAGATAAGTGAGTTGGATGAAAATTTAACTTTAGAGATATATCTTATAATATAAAATATATAAAATATTTAATAAAGTATACATATTTAGTTTGAAAAAGAGTTTAAAAAAAAATATAAATATAAATATATAGTACTGGCCTAACCATGGATTTAAAAAAAAAATAAACTATTGTATACAATTACTTTCAAAAGTTTGAGTCCATTTATTATGTTTTTATTATAAATTTCAACTTTAATAATTTTTAAAGCCTTAATTATATAATTAAAAAATTATTATTATTATTATTATTATTTTAACATGCTAGCTCATTCCTACACCAGTATTGGAACCTTTATTTTTATTATGATAAATTCTAGGAACAATTGGGATGAGTAATTATCCATACTGTCTAAGGATTTACAGATCAACAAATAATACAAGAGACATCTATTTATATCTCACCCAACCAGAATAGAGAAACCATGTGACTATCTAGTATAGGATTTTTTCTTAATTCCTAACAAAGTCAAAGATACTGAAGTGTTTTAACCTACTAATTTAATAGGGAACTATCCAGTTTAAACTATATTTGTATAATATCATCCAACCGAAGTGACACTTCCTAGAATCATAGTTTACCAGACAACTTATTGTTATCCCTGTAAAGGAAGACTAATGTGTCAAAAACTTGCCTAAGATACCTAGCACCACTGGTATTAGGGGTCTCTTATACAGGATATTTATAATTTCTATTAGTACGTACATTTTTTCATAAAACCTGTCTTGTTTTTTATTATTACCTATCCTTTGTAGCAACCCATCTTTATCTCTTTTGAGAAACCTATCTTGTGTTTTCTTAAATGCTAAAATGCCTTGTTGCCTAACTTTGCCATTCAGATAGAGGATCAGTCTTGATTAAGGATACCATACCACTTAGTCTTGCCTTGTTAGAATCTGTTTTGGTAGTCAACTTGTACACCGGACTGATTTTCTGTCTTATTATGGACATGATAAGTGATTGATTCCTTGTTATGGTCATGTTGGGGTACTGGATCATTACCATAGAGTAGATGAGATCTTTGTGCTATCGATAGCTAAATTTTACTTGATCTTTGTATGGTATTGAACTTTGGACCTTGTGATTGTGACCTGGGAGCACTATTATTGTACTATAGATTCACAGGTTATATAATTAAAAAATTATATAATTCTTATATATTATATTTTAATACTACTTTTATTTATTATATTTTTTTCAAAAATTTTTATATATAATTTTTAAAGTTTTATTATTGTTAGAATTTTTTTTTCTTTATCAAATTTTTATTTTTAAAAAATTTTGATTGACTATTATTATTATTATTTTAACCTGCAATCATGCTGCAATAGCATGTCTTATTAAGATATTAAGAGATATTACAATGTTTACAGACTTTCATAAAGTGACTAACTTGTCATTGTATATTATAAGTTAAAGAACTACACTACTTAAAAATATAAGGAGTCCATTAAGCTAGTTTGGATTAAACAAAACTAAGTCTAAACTAAATACTCTAAATCAGATTTTGGGATAATATTATGTTCTACTAGTAGCTTGGCATTAGTCTTTAAGTCAATCAGGGTTATTGCTAACAGTTATTACTGTTTATTATCCTGAAAAATGATAAATTGCTAAAGTTGACACTGGAAAAAAAGAAAAAAGGGAATACAATTCAAAGCTCTCCAAAAGGTTCTTGCTTCATTTCACAATTTCCTCTAAAAAGATGTTTGCCTAATTAAAATATTTTCTAAGCTTAATGATATTTAAGAAACTTAATCATTCCTGAAAATGATTTTAAGAAGAATATTTGAGGAACTTATCCTTTTGCTGATATACAGATTCACTTAATACTATTGAAGCTAGTATTATATTACAAAAAAATTTGCTTAACTAAAATAAAAAAATATTTTCAAGAACTTTACTTGACCGGGATAGAAGCTAGAAGATCTTAGCTTTTGTTCAAAAAAGTCTTTTCATTATTTGAAAGACTTAATAAGAAAGTTAGATCTTCTTTTCCTATCCATCACTTACCTTTCGATATTATAATTGTTTTTTGGAGATTAAATATATATTATTAAAGGGAACACTTTTTCTAGAACTTTCTTTTTTACATCATCAATAATATATCAAGACATGTGAGTATGACTATTAAAAGCTTGTTTACATTTCAAAAACTGATATATTTCATATTAGCCAACTATCTTTGATAAGAATTTGTGCTATCAAAAATTCGGGATCAAACTGTGATAGGCAAAATTCTTCAGAAAATCATAAAAATAGGAGCTCTAAGAGGGTCAAGACAATAAAAAAAAAAGAAAATAAACCTTTTTACTGCAGAAAATCTCCATAAATCTTTTGCTTTAAAGGTTAGAAAGATCTTTAGATACTTCACAGTCAGTTTTTCTTTTTTTTAAAAACTTTCTTGCTATTGGTATTAAAGGTGTTACTTGATTTTTCTTGAGTACTAGAAGTCAAGTTTTTGAGTAAAGAGATTTATAAACAATAGGGGAAGGGTAGAGCAACTCTTGAAGTCATACTTCAAGTTATTTTAAAGAAAGAGTTAAGATTTTATTAGTAAGGAAATGTAAAAACTTCTTGCAACATCTTTTTTATGCATGGTTAGAGAATTAGCAGAAAGAGATTTTTTTTTATATTGATTGATTATTATTATAAATCATATAATTAATAAAAAAATAAAGATATTTATCAATAATAAAACTTTAGAATGTATTAATAAAAAATTTTTTTAAAAATATATATTTTTTTTATAATGGGCTCATATCTAACTTTATTAAATTCCAAATTGTAAGTTTATATTGTGCAAAATATGAATATATAGATGTATATTCAGGGAAGATAAAAAGAACAATAAGCTAAAGTTATTCTAAAGCTACTTCGAGACTTATTGTCCTTTTTTTTTTCAAAGAAAAACCAGCATCTTTAGAGCATGCTGATGTCATAAATAAAAATAAAAAAAATAAATGAAAAATTGAACAGTCATGTGAAATGTATTGGTCTTGTTTCTTGGCACATGCCTGTCATGTTCAAATTTTCCTCATGAAAAGATCTAGGGGAAAACTTCTGCTGAGTCTTTTATGGAAATAAAGTGAAGGCTAAAGAGAAGACTATACAGTTTTAAGGCTTATGGGGAGGGAGTAGTCAAGAAGACCCAGGTAATATATTGATGTTCACATGATTGACTTGAAAATCTCCCAGTATATCATCAATTAAACCCATTTCTATCTAAATATGGGTATACTTATCCATCTGTGCATCTTATTTCAGATTTAATTTCTTATATGAAAGATAGCACCTAGCCTTGTGGTCGATATATCCTACAACCATTAGTACTAACAATCAATGAAAATCTTTCAGACATTCCGACCAGCTCACATGTTACTGCTGACATTTTTGGGCTTGAGTTTTGATTGGTGTAATGGTGTTAACCTTCTAGTCTTCCAGCTCGGGATTTTTTGAAGATAGGATGAAAACTTCTTGGATTACTTTGTGCATAAACTTTACCACTGAGTATCCTTAATAGCTCCATACTTTTTCTGATTTAGACTTTTCAAGCAATAGAGATTAGAACCTATCTGACATACAATTGGAATGTAGGTGGCTCTGACTTGAGAAAAGATTAATCGAGCATCTTGTGACCTTTATCATGGTCAACAGACTTTTTTTTGTATCCAATGATATGTCAATGCCATGTCCTGTATCCACCTGCACCAAACAAAATGACTTATAATAGATCCCAGGTTCTTATGAAGCTAAGGAAATGTATTCAAACATGTAAGGTGATCAATAGAAACTTGTTTATCAATCTTGTTCAACATGTTTCACGTCAACCAATCAGAGTTGATGAGATCCATGCTACCCAAAATTTTAGGATCAGCCTGGGGTAGGCAAAATTCCCCAGAAAGCTATGAAAAAGATAGCTCTGAGAGGCTATAACACCAGTTAAAGGGTAAAAAATTAAGTTCTTTGACTGGTTTTAACCTTTGTTATCTTCACCATAACTAAGAGGTGAAAGGTACTTCACTGTTGGTTCTTTTTCCTTTAGAAACTTTCTTGCCATAGATAGTAAAGATGGGAGCTAAACTTTGTAAGCCACAAGAGTTTGGTTTGTTCAAAGTAGATTGTAGACAAGAGGGAAGAGAGGTGAGTGAGTTTTAAAAGACTCTTTGGATTGGTTTAAAGAAAGTAGTAAGACTTTATTAACATAGAAGTATTAAAACTTTTTATAAACATCTTTTTTGTATGTGGTTAGAAAATCAATAAAAAGAGTTTTTTGTTTTAAAAATATAAGAAATAGAATAAATATTAAAATATATATATATAAATTTTATAATTTTTAACTATTGTCAACCTATCCAATAACCTTTAAATCAAATAGATAAACAGGACAACTATAATAGTAATTTACTTTAAGTTGAAAAAAAATATCTCAGTCATGATATACTAAAGTTAATAATTCAAGAATAGTAGAAGTTACAAAAATATGTTGAAAGAGGCTTTAGATAATTTGATTTAATTAAAAGGTTTATTAGAGATATATAATGTCAAGGATAAGAGAATTCAGTAAGTAAAATCTTGAATCAATTGCTTTGAATACTGACCTTTATATATATAATTAAATATTAATTATTTGGTGACTAAATTGATCAGAGTGACTAAAGTGATCAAAGGGACCAAATCTGCCAGATTTGCCAAATTAAGTCAATATGTCATATCTGCTCACTTGGATAATCTGCTAGCTAAATATAAATAAGATATGATAATAGAATAAAGCACAACTCTTTCCTGTAGATCTCTGATCACTACTTCCAAAGAAGCATTCCTCCAAAACTCTATGTTTTGAGAGTAATAAAACTTCAAAACGTTCCCTAAAAACACCTGCTTTACTTGGCAATAGTCATATTATACCCTTCTTGTTTATACTTCCTCTTCACAAACCCTCTACCTAAGAAGTTAATGGCAAGAAAGCTTTTCTAGGAAGAAGAAACCAGATGAAAAAGTACCTTCCCTCCCTTCTCTATGGAGGTCCCAGAGTCTAGGAAGAAGTTTGGACCAATAACTCCATGCCAGCCAGTAGTGATCACAATGGATCAAATCAGATTAGATTTTAACTAGATTCAATCTGATCTGATTTTTATGAATATGAATTGAATATGAATCTGATTCATTTTAAACTGATCCAATCAAATTCAAAACTATAATAGTTTGATCCAATCTGATTTAAACTCAAATTTGATTTGATTTGATTCAATTTGAATCTGAATTCGATCTGAATCTGATCCAAATCTGAATCCAAATCTGATTCAGATTCAATGCAAAAACAACTTGAAACTGATTTGGTATATTTTGAATTTGTTTTAAAGCATGTTCTACTATAACTGCTTTAATTTAACTAAATTAAATTAAATATATTTACAGTAAATTAATCTGGCTTTATTTTAATAAAAAAATTTTTAACTAGTATATTTCCTTTCGATAATATTTTTTAACTTTAAATTTGAAAAAATTTTTTTATTAAATTTAACTAAATTTTTTTACACAACCCATGATCATTTGCTTGCTTCTATATTAATATACTCCCCTTTATAATCAGTACTCTCTAAAATAGTTTGATTTTCTATAATGTTTTTTTCTTTATTTTTTATTATCGATGTTTCAAGTGCTTGCAAGGCATGTTGATCAATCGATAATTGATTATGTCGGTAATCCATATGATATGCTTCTTCTTTACCTTCCCTCTATTTTTTTTATAGCTGATACTATTTTTTTGGCCAAATTTTGGGACAACCCACAAGTTATACCTTCCATCGGTAATACTG
>CAJVPT010001334.1:0-21980 GCA_910592055.1 Acaulospora colombiana
TATTAAAATTTTAAATAAAGTTATTATATACATTTTTATATAATAATAAATTTAAGATGTGTGATACTTTTGTCCATATAGTGTATTTATATTATGTTTTATATATATTCTTATTTATATTTTTATAACCAAAAGGCAATTAATTCAAATTTTCAATCAATTAATATATTCAAATTTTGATATAATAAAAAAATTAAAATCAATTTATAATAGGCAAGATCTCTTCAAAAATCAAAAAAGATTACTACACACTAAAAAGAAGTCACTGTCGGTAATAAAGATATTAGTTTTTTAGGTTGGCATGGAGTTTAGAGTCCTGACTTCTTCTTAAACTTTGAAATTTTGTAAAAAAAAAAGAAGAGTATTTTTTTATTTGATTTTTTTTTTTTTAGAAAAGCTTTTTTACTATTAACTACTTAGATAAGAATTTTTAAGAAAGAAATATAAGAGGCGGAGTTTTAATTATAAATACGTTATGTACATACTTTTTACTTAAACATTTTTTTACATTAAACACGAACACGCTAACCATTTTTAGAACATTAGTAATTTTATACACGCAATGTTATCCGGTACCGCAGAAATCATGGTATTAGAAATTTTGATACTATAATTTTATAATATTTTTTAATGAGTTTCCAGGTCTTTTGCGTCATTTTAGGTGAAGCCATCGAGAACTCTTTCCCTGTTGATGTCATAAGTGACATGGCCGTTGGGCACCTCAAAAAGTTGATCAAGGAGGAGGCGAGGTTTGACACTCCTGCAAACAAACTGAGATTATGGAAAGTTAGTATTCCTCAAAGCAAAGAAAACCAGAAAATGAAAATATCTGTCGAAATTAACATTAAAGAAGAACTTGGAGGTGAAGAGTTGGCTTCATTCGAAACTATAAATGACCATTTTGATAAATCTAGTACTTACATCCGAGTAATTGTACAACAACCCAACACCACTGGTAAGTGTTTCCTGATGGTTTACCTCTCAAACAAGGAAATTACAATAGAAAAATATCTGATTTATTTCTTTTTCCAGCACGAAACATGCCTGAAACATTGAAATATCGTGATCCCCAACCTCTTCTCAGGAGTAGTGGTTCCTCTTTGGACTTTCAAGCCTCAGAAGCTTTGAAACAAAATCTTATGAATGCTATTTGTGATCATTTTAAATTTTGGAAGGCTGGACAACTTGACAAAATAAAAATACCACAATACTTCATTTTAGCAGGAGATGGTGAAGGAAAATCTCGTACTGCACAGGAATTGCCGAATTTGTTGATCGAATATTCAAATTATGATGTTGACTTACAGAACAGACTAAAGACTGCTCTTGTATTTAATATATCGTTTGAAAATGGGACTAAATTACTTCATATGGTAGAAACCAATAGCTCACATGCAATTGGTAATCGAATGCTCTTTCAATTGTTACAACGGCCAGATGAATCTTGGGATGATTTTAAGAATCGATATGATGTAACGCCAGATGTATTGCGGAGAATTTCCAAATATCGCAATCAGAAATTCAGTGATTTGAACGTAATTATTATTCTGGATGGGCTTCGGGTGGCATTGAATAACCTCGATGATGGAAAGGATGAGCGGTCTTTTTTTTATGATTGCATCTCTATACTTGGCATCCTTTCGATTTCTGACCCATTTATTGTTAATTGTTGTACTGCTACGATTAGCATGCCCATTCACGATTTCCTTGCCAGTTCAGCTCAATTAAGAATCTTTCTTCCAAGTACATCATTGAAACCTTCAGAAATAAATAACAGGCCAGTTTTTGCTAATAATCCAGTAATAAAGATGTTTATTGATGATATGGGAGGTCATGGACGTGCATTAGAAGCTTTGGCGGAAGTACTTAATGGTAGAGATTTGAACAAAGTCAATTTTATCGACCTAATAAATGATGTGCGATCAACCCTTATAAAAAATTATTGAGGTCGGCCGAGTAAAACTGACTATCTGAAACCTATACTCCGCATTATTCTATCACATACACCTGTTAATAAAGATGATACCATCTCTGGGCTTAACGGAAAAAAAATAATAATAGATCATTTGATACAGTTTGGACTTATTCGGTTTGAAAGTTCAGATTCTGATCAAGTTAATGGTCATCTATCATGTCCATACATTTGGTTATGGATTATGGCTCATGCAAACCATTATAATGCAAATGATCCCTTGTTACGGAATTGGGATTTTGCTTATTACAAAGAGGTATTTAACGAAAGTGAAGAATCTAGTATTCCACCTGGCTGCCAATACTGGCAACATTTTGAGTACTTTGTTGCACAATTTCGCTCTCTAAAATCGTATGTCTATGAAGATGGACAACAAGTTGATCTCTGTACTATCCATGATGGCGCAAAGCATAACTTCAAAAATTCCATTATTTACAATCGAAATCTTACATTAACACATTCAATTGGGAGGGTCAGCACCAATTCTGGAGATTATAACCAAGATACAAAAATTTTGTGTCAGGCTGAAGAAATTGACATTGCAGAAGCGAAACATATTGTGATCAACGCACCTAGTGCTAAATATTCTGATAGTTTTTGTCCAATAAAGATGGTAAATACTGGTCAGTTGCGAATGGAAACACACCAATGCAAATTGTTAAAAGATAGCATTTCTCAACAAAAATTCCACGATGAATATAAAAAAGCCACAAGTCAAGGAGATACTATTATTTTATATACATCAACATCTTGCAAGGGACTTGAGCTTCAGAACTCAATGTCTGCTATTATTAGCAAAGAAAATTGGAAAGAATATTTTGAACCTTTTGCTGGGCGGTGCTATAATTATGCCATGGGACCACCAGATATTAATAAAGCGACCTATACTCAGCTGACTGGGATTGAGAAAATTGGAAAAGAACGTGCTATTACTGTCATTAAAGAGCGAAAAAGACTCAAATTCTCTGATAAAGAAGATTGTAATACGAGAACCAAAATTCCGCGTCAAGACCTTGATCCCTTTTTTCAGGATAATAAGTAACACTTTATACTGGGAAATTCCATTTATTTTCTCGAATATTGCATTTTTTTTTTAAAAAAAAAAAAGTCTTTTATTTTGTAAAATGTGAAAATAAAAGACATTAATACGTATGCTTCTATAACTTCCGAAGTAAATTAACCAATTCCGTAGTTTAACCGTAGTTTATATTTCATTATTTGATATTTGTAAAAAAGAAATATGGAATGTTTATAAAATACTATGGATCAGCGCGAAATCAAGATAACGAAGAAAAATTGCTTGCAATTTATAATTAAAAAATCAAAATCATATCTTTTTTAAAATGAACTGAGAAGGTAAGGGATTGGCTAATTAAACTATATAAATGATTGAGAAGCGGGATGTTTCAAGGGAGGAAAGGCATAAAAAACACATGCTCGTTAAACCTGCCGAGCCCTAACCCATGTAATGGCAGTTACTTCCCTGCTGCAATAGTGGTGCAAATGACTGTTGTGTATCCAAGAATCTATTTTTTCAAATTTTTTGCTTCTTATCAATTCCCATTATAAAACCCTTTATTGTATCTTTTCAATTGATCCATCCCAAGCTTAAGAATATCAGCCGATACAGAGTACACATCTGATCTAAAGTATAATCATTCGCTCTCGCATCAAGGATATTGAAAACTGTCCCTGGATTACAGAAATGATATTTGCGAATCTTTGGCTTGAGTCTGAGGAATTTGATGAACGAGCAGAAGATGAAGCCTCGCTTTGCGGGTCTGATGAACGAGCAGAAAGATGAAGAAGCTGGTCAGATCCTCTCTGAAACATTGTGAATATCCTGCTGATCGATTCTAAATCAATTGCAATTTGACTAAAATTAAATTGGTAGGTTTATTATATTTCCTATTTATCATATTAATGATGTTCGGTGTCTCCGTTACATAGTTAGCATTACGGGAATTCATTTCGGATTTGTTCAGCGATAGTAGTGTTTCACGAGAGTTTGTTTCATTGACATTTTTGCTTTACGTCCCACAGGTAGAACCATATGGTGATGAATGCTATACACAAATGGATATTTTCGGGGCTCATTTTCGCAATGACGAAAATTAAAGTAACGGTTAAAGCATAAAAGGCAGACTTTTCAAAATAATCAATGGTTGTATTTAAGCAAAGAAATTCCGATTAGAAATTTAATTGTGGGACTTGCGGATTCTTTTTATTTAAGATGAGTGGTTACGTTTCAATCATCATTTATTTCACGTAAAGGTGGAGAAGATACCAGAATAATTTTTTAACTTGACAGTAAACGTAGTCAGGTATTATTAGCATTTCTCTGATTATTAATAGCACCTATTTTTAAGTTTTGCTGTTGCATTGCTTAATTGAAGAAAATTATTCAAATCATCCACAAACTAAGAATGAATGGATCGCTTAGGGGATTATCGCATTAACCCACGAAGTTTAGCGGAGTTAGTACGTACAAGATGTTAAAAAAATTTATTGATATTTTTATAAGAATTATGTCCGATATGTTTATTCTTAGTGAAGTTATTCATCAACAAAAAAATATATTTAAAATTAAAACGTATTTCTAGTCTTTAAGTGATGAAAATTAGATTGTATTAATAATATGTGCTGGAATTATTCATTATCAATATGTGCGGGTTGAATAAAGATGTTCCGATTTTGTATAAGTTTCACTGGTTTTAAATCGTAATAATGACCTTCATATTCATCAGAAAAGCCGCAAAACTCATCATCTTTAGACAAATTAACATTCTCACTCCGTGAGTCATCTTCATTGTTATCGAAGGGATTTTCAAAATCGTATTCATAGTTGGAATCTTCAGCTGCGATAGCATCCCCACTCCGCGAGTCATCGGATGCACTTACCTGTACGTATCTTGACTTCTGATGGATCAGAATCTTGGTCAATCTCTTCACATACAGTAACCGTTATAAAAAATGAACCATGCATTATGCTAATCAAAATAATTATTAAATGAACCATGCATATATGCTAATCAAAATAATTATTATTATTTCTAGAATAAAGTTTCGGATGTTCTTAAAATTGTATAATATTATTGATGATTATGTTTAGTAAATAATTAATTAAACATATCTTAACTAAATTTATTTAATAATGAGCGAGAATTATCTAATTATTTTGGAATACAATGATACATTATTTATTTATTTATTCATTCATTTTTATTATTATTATTATTATTATTATTATTATTGTGTAAATTCTATGCATTTTTTTTTTTTTTTTTACCATTAGAGCTTTTCAAATATTTAATCATAATTAGCAAAAAATAAACTTTTGTTATTATTCTTTTTTAATTACTGTAATTTAAAAATACCACAATTAACTATAGAACAAGAAGCTCAAGCTATAATATTAATTAAAGAAGGATATTCGTTACATGATATTGGAAACCATCTTGGTGCACATCATTCAATGAAAGTGTGAGAAAAATTTTATATGATGAATGTTCAACAGCAATTTCTGATCAAAAAATTTTGCTTATTGATAATGACATAAAAATAAATCACAGTACAGTACTTCAAATATTAAAGGAATGTAGATTGGTGACCAGAATTTTTTTTAAAAAAAAAACGCCTTGCTTACAAAAAAAAATATTGTCAATTAAGATTAAATTTTGTTAAAAAATACAAAGATTGGTTAGCAGAAGATTGAGGTAAAATTATATGGTCAAATAACTCATAATTTTAACTAATTAATCTAAATGAATAAGAGTTATAATGGAAAAGGCTTGATAAAAAAATTAATAGTCATCATATAAAATTAACTGTTAAATTTGATAAAGAAACTATTTATATTTAGGGATGTATGACTTGGGAAGGTTTTGGATACTTATTTCGAATCAATGAAAAGTTAGATTCAGAACTTCATGTAGAAATTTTATGAGATAAATTTATGAAAACTTTAGAATATTATAAATTAGATAAAAATCCTATACTGTGATTTTTATGTATAATAATGATTCTAAACACAAATCTCAATATACTAGCAAATGGATTAAAAAAATAATACTGTATAGATACTGTATATTAGATTGATCACCATATTCACTCAATCTTAATCCTATAAAACACATTTGGAAGAAAATAAAATGTAGTTTATATAATTTAAAAATAGAAATAATAATATAGAAATCAGCTAATAATGTATGGAATTCGATTGAAGTAGAATTTTGTAGAAATTAATTGAAACTATGCCACGTAGAATTAAAGATATCACTATAGCTAGGAGAAATTATATAGATTGGTAATAAATAATTATTAATTTTTTTTAAAAAAAAAAACATAAAAAAAATCGGCAAGTTTTTTTTACAAATTTATTTTTAAATACAAAAAAACTTGTATAAATACTGTAAAAGTAACTTATTAAATGTTTAAATATAAAATTATTTTAAATTTTTGTTCTTTTTTTATCTTTTTATACTAAAATATAATTATAAATAACATGAGAGGCGCATTTTTTATGGCGGCTACTATGTATAATTAGCTTAATTTCATCTATGCGACTCCATTTTCTCTGAATAACATAAGAAGTTTTCTAGCTCTAAGAGTTTTTTTACGCAAGTTACAGTATCTTGGGTGATATTAGGAAAAATGATTTCATTTCTTTATAAATCATTGTTCTTGCTGTTTTGTCTTTGATCTTACCATAGTTGTAATGACATGAACCCTGTTTTCGAATTCAAAGGGAATAATAATACCAGTTTAAAATTTCCTATTGTCAAGATTTGATTGCAGTTTTAAATAAATAAGATAGATGTTGAGCTGGACCCTTATTTTCTGTAGAGTTGGTGTTATATATAGCAGAATCAATGAGGCATTGCTTATCAGTGAATAAATTCAATTCTTCTATTAAACCCTGCTCTGCGATTTCGTTTTTATCACACTCGACATCTTGCTCTAATTCAGATATTTTAGTTTGATCGTTTTCCGAACTAATAGTCTTTCCATCTTGATCCTTTTTCGAGAGAATGTTTCTGTACTACCTTATGATAGGTATTGAATAGCTGATAATGTTTTGCACCGAGTCTTTGAGTCTTCTTGAAGCTTTTTTTCTCGATTTCTTTCTCTTATTTCATTACTTACCTTTTATTTATGCACCTTATCCAAGAATTCATCGATCACCTTATCTTCCAATGATTTACAAGTTTTCGACTTCTGTCATGCGTCGGAATTTGAAGCGATACCAGATATATCAGACGCGTTTTCTGACATTTGTTTAAATGTATCATCTTGTGATAAAGAGGTTGCAGAAGGTGGTGCAGAGCATCGAATCTCCGATTCTTCAAGTTCCGTTAAAGAGTCAGAAATAATCGGGCTATGTTTATTTCAGGTAGGGATCAGGAATAATCGTTTCGTCAGGAATGTTAGTGCCCTCACTCCGTGAGTCGATAAGTCGCGGAATATCTTTTGTAGAAGATGCTTTCGGTATAGTAATGACCTGAATCTGCTTCTATTCCAATTTCATGACTCCGTCTTTAAGCTCAGTATTCTTGGCAGTGAGCTTGGCAGTATCCGTTTTATTTTTTTCCTCCCACTCTTCAAACCTGGTTTTAAGCTCAATGCTCTCTCATAGCCGGAATACTCACCGCAGTTGAGACACTTACCTCAGATTTCGAAGATGCAATAGTCTGGTTGGTTTTTCGATGTCACATAATCTGCAATGTATCAAATTTGAGGATTGATGAGTCTTGAAATGCTGTCAGCACTACGTACAAGTAATCCGATTAACCATATGCCATCCTATACCATTAATCTTTTCCAGAGTTACAGGGTCGTAATCATCTCCAAATAACTTATTAATTTTTCTTGCTTTGCAATTCACCACACGTAAATAGCCATCAGAAACACCTGTAAGTATGTTTTCATTTTGTCGTAAATTAGTGCTCTTGCCGTTTTATCCTTAAGATTCTTATCCTCATATCTAATCTCTATGACCTTGTCTCCGAATCTTTCAGAGAAGCGACCCAAGGATAAAGTTTCTTCTCGCTTTGCTTTGATCGAATTTTTTCTTGTAACACTCGCTGGATAAAATAAGTGTGCAAGACTCTGGAGGCTTACCGGTATGCTTGTGAAGTTGGGAAAATTCTTTATTAATTTCAACATTGTTTTCATATATAGATTCCTGAAGTGATGAGGAACAAAATCGATTACCAAGCTATAATCTACAGTTTAATTTGTAAAGCATTCCTCGGCTTGCTTCTGCGAGATAACACTAAAGGTCTCTAACTTATCTCGCTAACAATGTTACCCATTTTATATCATGTGATAAGTTTGAATCTACAGTGGAATTCGCAATACCTTTCTGGGTTTGCTCCTGCGAGATATCCACAATGGCCTCTGTTACATGTAATAATTCTGGGGAGGCACAACTTCGAGTCCCTGACTCATCCGAGATGTTAACAATATCATCGGTCTCTGTACTGTATGAAAAGCCATAATTAACTGAAGATGAGTCCTGGTTAGCCATTTCACGCTGAGGTTTCTTCTCTCTATTGCGTTGCCTTATCTCATTACCAATCTTTTTCTCATATTCCGAGTCTAAGAATTCATTAGTTACTATCTCTTCTAACGATTTAGGTTTGGATGGATGGATATCTTTACTATGTGAAATCTGGACAAGTCCAATATTGGGAGTAATATCATTTTGTGACTACATAAACTCTTGTTCTAATTTCACAACTCTAGTCTTAAGTTCAGTGTTCTCAACTGCTGTATCTGTCATATTTTTCTCTAACTCTTCAATTCTGGTCTTAAGTCCGGCACTCTATTCCATAGCCCATCTCAATTTCGTATTCTCAGCCTTAATCTCAATATACCTTTCTAAGTTCTGAAATCTCAGCTAAAAGCTTATTTTATGTAAGATGCGAATCATTCAAAAGATCGTTTATTATCATAGATAAAATGTCATTGTCAGACTTGCCGATCCCTTTTGCAAGATCCCTATTCCACTCGTAAAGCGAGGCTACTTCGTAGCTAAGAGAAAAAATTAAGCATATATCACATGAAGTAGACCTCTGGAACTTAATGTAATGAGACAAAATTTCAGTGGAGAAATGTTCGTCGAAAAATACCAAGAAAATTTTGAAAATTTTTATCCGTAATAATAAATAAATTTTAGAATCACTATTAATTCCGCGATCTAGAATCCCACTTTACTTCGATCTCGCTACAAAGAATATTAACATTAAATTCCAGAAGAAATACATACAAATTAATCTCGGATAATAATTAAGCCAGGTCTAAATGTTTTATTGATACAGTATAAGATACATGAAGGCGGATATATACAGTACCAACTATTTCTTGGTAATTTTTTCTTGTACGCGTCGCTTGTTGAATTCGGGTTCATCACAAGCGGAAATCCTATCTATCAATAATCCCACAGTTATACCGATTGCATGTTCTATATAATCCCTAAAATTTTCATGATTTCTCTTAAGTAGCTTTTTCGTAAGATTTATTTGAAAATCCCATCAGAAGTAAACATAATAAAATATCAATCCATTGAGACGATCCCATATGGATAATCGTATTCCTCACCCTTGAATGCCTCGTCTGCCGTTCGCTTCTTCTTATTCATGTGGAACGAGCTTTCAGGTTTTTTGATATTCTGTAGGCGTGCTATCTTGACGTTTCGTGGTTTTCCCTCAGTGATGCATAAAAGATCATCCATTCCTGATATGGAGTGATCGACTCTACCGGATGCTTCTTCGTCCGAAATATCCCTTTGTAGTTCTAGTTAATCTCTTTACCTGTCAACCTTCGTGTAATTACAATCGAAGCATGTCAAATTGATGAAATAAATTCACAGCGGGTCGCCTCGTTGGCTTATATTATTGATTTTACATTCGTTAACCGTAGTATTATTTCGTCCATGCATTTTTCAAGGGCTTTGTCCTTGTCATCGATTACCTCGAAAACTATAATAAAAAAGAAATGTTAACATATAACCGATAATCTATCGTGAAGAATTCTTCACGATCCCTTTTGCCAAGAAATTTCCGTCACTAAAAATCACGAAAAGTGCCAAGAAAAAATATTAAATACCCCAGTTGAATTGTTTTATGCTCGTTATATCCTCCCCGTTAACTTTATATTTGCGGAGCACGTCTTTTAACTCATCCAAAGTTTTGTATGACGAGAAACTTCATATTTTCTGCTCTTTGAGATCATCAATAAATTTTGCAAGTGCCGTTGCTGGTCCCCTTTCCGATCATAACTGCAAAACTTTTCTTCTGTTGTCTCGAGAAAAGCAGACCCCGTAATTTTTTCATTTCGAAATGTGATTCCTTAAGCTTTAGATCTCGCCTCTGCAAATAATCAATAAGTTCTTCCGTATCTAGATCCTTAATAACGTCCGCCACCGTGCGAGTTGACCTTTCTTCCGTCAAAGTAGAGGATGTAGAGATTAGTGAGGAAGGTATTGAATCATTAGAACTCGTTGTTTATTATATAATGGAAAATCTGCCGGTTTATGTATCTGGGCGAATAAGAAAATGAATGACTATTTATAGTACATAGATTATGCATTACAAAGTTGGCAGACATACGACTTTCTCAGAGATTGCGGAGATTTCTACTTCCCGCAACATAGGTCCTTTAGTATACGCACTAATAGAGATTGTCTGTCTGCCCCTCCTTACTTCTTTACCAAATTTAATTTACGCTTGTCCTTGTTGTTATTAAAGTATACATCATGAGAGATTTACGTTCAAATGACGCTTATTTTTACCGGTGGCAAACACAAACTGGTCATATCTTCCTTATGAGAAAAACACGAAATGAGATTAAGAGAGCCATGGACTTATCACTTTTAATCAGTAGCTTTATCAAAATTCATATGTCACAAGGACTTGGCATTTTTCGATCTGACTTTTTTACTTTACAGAGAAATCGTCGAAATTAAGGGGTATTTTACTGGAGGCTGTCACAGGCTAAACCTGACTCATACTAAGTGGTTAACCGGAAAAATAACGAAAAATACCTTGGTTTTTGGAATAGACTGAAGAAATGGTACGGTATAAAATTCATCGTTTTTTCTCTCTTGTGCTATTTAATCAAGATTGTAAACATATTTATATTTAGTTATTCTGTATTTTAGGATCGTAAAAATGAGCAGTAATAAGAAAACAGCCGTCAAGACCAACGATTCCTCTACCTCCAAGACCAATGATCCCTCCGTTTCCTAGATCAATGATAATAACACTCCTAAGACCAACGACCCTGGTATCTCTAAGATCGAAAATAATAATACTTCAAAAACGAATAATAACGTTCCCAAGACAGATAATAACACATACATGACCGCTAATCCCACGTATAGTAAGTAAAGTTTACATAGAATTAGGATACAGATTTCTATTCCACTAACATAGTTAATGATTTGTTTCTTTTTCTATTATTGCTTTGTGCCTACTTCGCTAAAACCAGCTACTATCGCCAATGATCCTATTAAATATTATTATGGATATAAAGATAGGGATGATCGCTCTCTTAATTCATATATGTAATGGTGATTGTAGTGATGATTATTACGTTCCCTTAATGTATAATCAGAATTAATAACAGAACAGCTATACAATGGTCATTTATATATTGTTTCTTCGGCAATATATTTTCTGTAAGCGGTCTAAGACCATAATAAAGAAGGGACAGTGAACTCGATTTAAAACACATGACATCGCTCCCTGAGGCCCATTATAACGTGATGTGATATATAAGATCAGACATTAGCTCTGCTAAAAAGCTCGATAATTAATTTTACCCTTTACTTTATGCTTTAGAATGGGGCGTTCGTTTCCTTATTGCAGAACAATGGCTCTTCGAGCCTACTGCTTTGGTCTTATGCACACGTTTAACTTTTATTCCCAAACTAGATGTGAATAAATTACTTGAATCGCTATCAGAAGAATCTGATTCAGATATAAAACGCTTTTGATAATCTTGACCTCTCCATATCTTTTTTTTTTTTTTTTTTTGACATTAACTGGCTGACAATATTGGGATTGTGGAAATTAGAAGTAATATCTTTTGCAGATTGATGATTCGAAAAGTCAAAGTTATTTTTAGGTTTATTGAATTTTTCTTCAATAATGGGATGCTCATACCATTCATTACAATTTTACCACAATGTTCACGGTTTTGGGGGAAAACCCAAAGATAATTTTGCTTTATGCATTCATAATCAACCTTGTTCCAATATTAGATTGAGTATTGGATTCTTGCAACAAATTGAAAAATCCTTTCAAAAAGTTACTATCATTTCTTCTTATTTATAATTCTCTTTACTTATAAACTTTACTTTTGATAATCAAGAAAAGTCAAGTAATACTTTTATTATTTAGAATAAAAAGTTTTTAAAGAAAAATGAAATCAATTATATAATACCTGAAAGTTTTTTTTGTCTTTAAAGTAAGCTATTATATAAGAATGTTATAATAAAAATATTTATTTTTTTTTTTTAACTATTTAGAATTTTTTAGAGCTTATATTTTCTTGTTTTTTTTTGAAAAAATTTTATTTTACTTTAATAAGTTAATATAAAACATGGTTTATAAAAATATAAATAAAGTTTTATCACTTTTTGCTGATCCGCATTTTTTCAAAAAATTTCCTTTTATGATAATTTTCTTGAAAAATTCACAAAAAACTCTTCTACATAAGAACAAGCCTCAGAGGACACAACTATTCACTTCTAGACAACAAAATCTACTTTAAAACAACAAGAAAAGAGTTTCACTCAGCTTAAAAAACAGATATTCCTAGATTATTTCTGCTTTTAGAAAAAAGAAAAAGCAAAAATAAGTTGATACACAGTAGATTTCTTGAGACTCAATCTCAACTCCACAAAGCTCTTAGCCAGGCTAGTACAGATTAACACCTTTCTAGGCACTAAAAGAAGTCTTAGAAGCAATAGATTACACCAATAAATCAGTAAAATCTCAAAGCTAACTGAAATCCAAGAGGACATCCAAGTCTTTTTGATCAAACAGTTAAAAGATCACAACAACATAACAACTCCAGATTAATTAATTCATATCATGCGAGCACAAATACATTAACTTTTTATCTAGTTGATGTGTATCAAATCAAGCTGATCAACCTATAACAAAATAATAGGATGTGACAGATCAACAAATTAGAACGTGTGTGATCAACCAGCATGTAATATCTAAAGCAAGATCAATAGTTGATTACAGCCAATTACATGTTAATAAACAAATACCAGATTTGTAAACACATAGAAGCCACATGTCATAGACTCCCTAATATTAATATAGCAACATATTGCTATATACATCAAACAGAAAAATAATAATAACAGTATTTATCCGATCACGTGTATAAAAAAACACATATATAATAACAACACATATTAAAATTTTTGTGTATCACATGACAATATATCAATTAAAGAACAAATCATAATCAGGATTCTAGAAAAAAGAGAAAAGTAGCTATTGAAAATATTAGAAAAAATAGCATCTCATCAAGATCCTCAACAAGTACTCTAAGAAACAAAAATAATACAACATGAGTTGAGACCAACAACAACTAATCAACTCCACATCCTTGCTGAGTCAATACATGTTTTCTCAATACTAGATAGTATTATTGTCAATCTATTGAAGATAAACCCATTGATGATGGCAAAAGAGCATATACTGTGACAATATATCATTACTCTTGGGAAAAGGGGCAAGGTAAAAAGGAAGATTTGGAAGTACCCATGCTAAAAAAAAAAGTATATAATATGTTAACAAGCCAGTCAGTAATACTACCATCAAACTCTAACCAAATTGAAGTCTTAATGATGGAAAGTATCCCAATGGAAGTTCAACCAACTTCTACAAAACTTGAAGAAACACACTTCATTAAGAAAGTCATAATGAAGGATAGAGAAGTAATGAAACAAATAAAAATAGAAGTGTTAAAAGAAACAGTGCAGGAAAACTGTATTACAGACAGTATGTCTTATAATACAAGAAACAGGGTTCAAGGGATAAAAGTAAACCCATTTTTCATTAAAAAATAAAGATCGATCAAGGTGAAGATACTTCAAGCCATGTTGCTAGGAAAAAATAGAAAAGAGAAAATTACGTATCTCAAAGGAGCTCTAAAGATACCTAAGTGAATAAATCCCTTTAAAACAGAATTTATCAATATCAATCATTGGATTACATTTGGCTTTGATGAAGAAGAAGATGCAGCAAGATGTCTGGAAGCTGTCAACAAAAAAAAAGCTGAATCTTTACACTTAGAAAAATGGACAAAGATATGAGCACATGACCAGCCTTCTAAAGATATATTCAAAACAAAAAGTTCTTCCAGTCAGAAAACTTTCCATTAGCTAAAAATAGATCAAAATATATTACATTGATAGATATAGATCACAAGCCTGATAAACGTATAATTAAACAAACAATAGAAGAATATAGAGAGATTATTAATATCCATAAATATAGAATATCTTTCCATTAAAAATGGTTCAAAGTTTACCTTTATGCTTACTGAAAATATATCAATTTGGACAAGGAATAGGTAATCATGATAAAATCCAATCAAGTATGGTCTGTGATAGTCCACAAAGAACAAGATGATCAAGAAATTACTCAGATTCTAAAAAAGAGAAAAAGATACTCCTTAAGACTTTATGGAGTTGATGAATTATCTACAGAATCTATAGAAGAAGTCTTAAGCCATACGAAGGCTAAGACCTTTTATATACAAAAAAACAAGATCACCTTGGTATCAGAAAACTATGAGTAGTGTACTTCAAAAATGAAAAGAATCTAAGAGAGGCACTCCAACATCAAATAAAGATTACCAATCAAGGACTAGGATGGAGTGCAAAGAATCATTATCATCACAAGGTTTCAGCTAATCCGACTAGATCAGGCAATATACATATAGTAATTAAAGAAACAAGGGAACAAGATTGCAAAAGCTGAGATAGAGTAAGTGGAGATAAAGAAAGTAATGAAGATATTATGGAAACTGAAAAAAAAGCTATACCGGCAATAAGACTCAGAAGAAACAATAGTCAGTCAGAAAACAGGAGAAGCACAATTAGATCTATATCACCAGTAACTGATAGTAATAGGGAGCCACTAGGAAGGCAGAGACATCAGGAAGCAAATCAAGTCCTTTATTAGGCTTTACAATATTTCTCAGAAACAGATAATAAAACCTTAGATATTAGACAACATCAAAGGCAAACAACAAGATGAGAAACAAGAAGCCGAAGATCCATTGTAAAGCAAGAGTCAGAGGTAACCTAGCTGAGCAATATATTAGAGAAGCTTAGCAAATAACTAGACAAACTAGAGAAAGGTCCACTCAAAAGGAAAATCAACTATTCCTAAAAGGGTGCACCAGTTCAACTATAGAAAGAGAAGAAATGTCAGTCTGCTATTTTTGAGTCAAAAATACAAAACAAGGGCAAATCACGATAAATAGAGAAGAATAATAGTAGGTGGCAATAAAATAATTAAGATCTTGATACTTTTCTACAAATAGAAAAGGATAAATTCCTAGAGAAAAATAGAGAGGACCAATAGATAAAAAAAAAACAAAAGAGAATGATATAAGAAAAGTGTAATTAGAATAGGAACACACAATATTAGAGACATTACTGATAGTACAAACCAGTATAGTCTTATAGAAGAAATACAGGAACAAGGATTAAAATAATAGGGCTATGTGAAATAAACTAATCAATGCAAAGGCAAAAGGGACCTTCCAGAAGCAAACAATCTTTAAGCATTTTCATAGTACTAATAAAGACACTCCATATGGTGCAAGAGTTAGTCTTTTGATAAAAAAAGATCTAAAAAGAAAAGTAGCTTTAGTAGAAGAGGCAGAAGGATACATGATAGCAGTTAATAGGCTCATAAAATAGAACAAAATATGTATTATCCAGATCTATATCCTCTCAGACAAATAACGAAGTATAAAGGTACAGAAGAGGGTACAAAGCTTTATTAAAGAAAAGAACAGACAAGACTTTCATATAATAGTAATGGGAGACTTTAATGTAGCATACAACCTTGCAAAGACAGGGCATCAACATCTAGAGCTAAATTTAAACTATCTTGGTACCTGGAAATACTGCTATTCAACTTTTTAGATAAATGATCCTTTCTAGACATATAGACTATATGAGAAGGAAAAGATAAAACCTCAACAAGATGAGATGCCACTAACAGTAGTTGAATTGATTATATATAGATATCTCAAAGCCTTACAAACTATCCAATACTTAGATTCGACAATAAAAGTATAAAAGAAACAATAGGAAATGATCATACTATGCAGTATTAACAATGCATGACACCAATCTCTTTACAAAAGATACTAAAAGCAAGCCTTCCACAAAGAGTGAACAAAGAATTGATATAAAGGGATCAATATTTGAACAGTGGAATGCATTCAGTAAAACCTGAATCACAAATTCAGAATGACAATTGATTCATTGTTTAAAGAAGAACTGAAGAAGGGTGAAAGAGAAGCTCATGCAAACAAGATCTGAAAGACTTTCGAAGAACAAATATGTAGGGCGGCATATAACAAGCTTATGATCAAGAAGCTATCTGCTTCCCAAGAAAAACATCATAGGCATAGCTAGAATTCATCAAGTACTGGAGGGCTCTTCAACTATTTGCACTCTTTAAGAAAGCAGAAAGTACACATGATCCAATCAAATTGCAAGCCCTTAGCAAGGTGATTAATAAATATAATACTACTTTCAGTCCTAATCATTAGATCGAAAACTATTGTATTCAATATAACATTTCCCAAATTTCCTGGAAACTATTAAAAAAGGATATACAGGATGCAATAGAAGGCTTAAAACTTACTTGTCAGAATATAGAAGCAAAAAAGACAAGAGATGTTATAAAAAAAGTCTTGGAGCAAAGATGTGATAACTTATGTAGCAACCAAAGGAGAATAGTAAACTCCTTAACTAACAGAGAGTGAGTAAAATAACATTAGATAGGATCAAGATTAAAGATGGAGAAAAAGAAATATAACTACTAAGAAGAAAGAAATCAAAAGAGAAATAAGGAGATATTATCATGAGGCATTCAAAAAAATGAAACGCCTATTTTGACAGCCTTACAGAAGATTGGAAAAAAGAATACAATCCTAAAGGCTATATTAATAAAAGATGGTATAAAGACCTATTGAAACCAATCTCCCAAGAAGAACTATATAAAATGCTTCAAGAACTTCCCAATAATAAAGCCCTAGGAAGATCACAAATCAGTTATGAAATATTAAAAAGACTGAGTTAAGAAGGAAAAGAATATCTTAGAAAGATGCTTAACTACTTTTTAAGGTGGAAAGTTACTTCTCAATATCAGATCAATAGTATTGCTAGAAGTCACACAAAAATGTTTCATCAAAATTCTCACAAATAGATTGGGAAATATCTGCAAGACTAACAATATATTGAAAGGACCTAATTATGTAGAATTACTGGGAGAAAGTATAGCAGAACTAATTCAGATTCTCAATAACATTTGTGAGGAAGCAAAAGAAAATAAAAAGGAATTATGGATACTTTTCCAAGACACAACAAAAGCATATAGTACTATTAGTCTGAATAGGTTAGTCAAGGAATGAATAGAATTAAGATACCAGAAGGCTTTATCCAAATCATAATGAGTCTATTTCAAAATCGAGAATTTAGGGTTATATTTGAGAAAGATCTAACTGAAGTAATCATAGCAGAAGATAAGATTGATCAAGAAGAAACTATCTCACCACTAATGTGCAGAATATTCTATGACTCTTTATTGTGCAAGATTCAGAATGATGAAACAAAAAACTACAAAATGTCAGTGGCTTGGAATCCAGAGTTAAAGAAAAATACTGAAAGAAAGCTAGAGTCAAGGCATGCAGCTATTGTATTTATAGATAATACAACATGGATAGCAAGATCCAAAGAGAACTCGCAGATTAATAGTAGCAAATCAGTATTAATTACTATTAACAATCCCAATCAATATTCAGAAGAGGTCCAAGCAGGGGTTGACAAAAAAGTAGTTAGAGAATTGGATAGAGCTGAACAGACAAGATTTCTAGAGATCTGGACAGATAACCAGAAATCTGCTATCGAGCTCAAAGAACAAATGCTTAAAGAAATCAATATAATTACCAAGTCCCTAAAGAACAAAAAGTTAACTGACAAACAAGCACTTTATATTTTGAACAAAGTCTTAATATCTAGAATCGAATTCAGAATGCAACATAGTGTACTATCTTGGCGAATATATAATGTCCTGACAATGGCATATTGAAAACTGTTCAAAAATAAGATCACACTATGTCAATCCATACCTAATAGTATAGTACATCATCCCAAGATTTATAATTTAAGAAGTTTTTGGATGTTGCAAAAAGAAAGTCAGATAACAGGATTGTGCAATAGGTTAAATAACTTAGAACAAGCCAGAATCACAACAATCATCAGGCTAAAACAATTACAGACAAGTACTGGGAACCTCTCAACCTGCTCACATGTAACTCACTAAACTATCTTCTGGGAAAGGACAACTTCACATTACAAATACTGAAACTGATTAAAGATATGGAGGTAACTTTCCATAGCTGAAAGTGAAATAATATCTTTAATTGAAGTACTGGAAATAGTCCAATTAAAGATCATCTAACAACAAAAGAATACAATAAAGCCATTCCATCACTCAAACACAATAAGTTGATATACATGGATCAGCTTATCAACTATGAAACTAGAGAAGTATTGGACTGGTGAATACTTCAACTCTTACAGAAGATAAGTAAAGGACCTATTCCAGAATAGTACTTGTCAATAACAAGGGAAATGCAAAAAAACAAACTAGAACAGCTCACAAGAACTTGGAAAGAAGATTGGTTAAAGTGGAGTCCAGAATATTTAATACTCAATCTTAACCTTGATAAAAGGCAAAAACTTTGGGTGGTCACTAAGAGCAATAATTAGCAACAACAACTTGTTTGAGGAAAGTTGATTCTAGATAATAATAAAAGATACATTAAAATAGATCATTTCAAATATGACAGCTTCAAGGAAAACTTAAGATCAAGTCTGATACGATACCAGGACTACTCAGAAGGGATCAAGACTGAAAACTGATACATAATAGAATCAAACATAGAAAAAACATATATGGTTCCTTATCTTAATACTAGGAAATCTACAAGGAGAGCTCAACTTTTAGAAATTCCTAGCTCCAAGGTAACACTAGAGGAATTAATAAGTAGAACAATTAATATAGACTCAGTGACTACACAATATGATAGAAGGCAACTATAAGAAGTAGTGATCGAGAACTAAGAGAAGAAGCTCATTAAAGAGAATATTAAAGAAGGTGTGTATCAAACCCATCTGATTGAAATACTCAGGTATAACAAGGGGGATAATAGCAATAATACAATAATCTTTTACTCTAATGAATCCCTTGTTGATCATAGAAATGAAAATATGAAGATGTGTGTAGCATGGATACAAGTTGGAGAAGCAGGAAGAGAAAGTAAGTTTCAAATAGAGGTAGCTGATTGGTCTTCATCTACAAGAGCAGAACTAGTAACAATACTCACTATACTACTAGTAGTACCAGTTAACAGCAAGATCAAAATTCACACTAATAATCAATCCTATATTTCCAAATGGAATACTATAGAAAAGGAGAATCTCAAAAAACCTACATAAGATAGCTAAAGGAACGAAATTAGTCTATATGGGCATGAATATTAAGCCTGATAAAGAAAAAAGAATTAAATTTAAATCTTATCAAGGTTAAAGCACACTCCAACATTCAATATAATGAGGAAGCAGACATTTTAGCCAAAAAAGCATTAAAGTTTCCAACAATAGAATGGTAAGATCTGAACTCATCTAAGATTATTACTGAAATTAAATGACAAGATATAGTGTTGGATGCTCCAATAAAGCAGTTTGTTAAAAAAACCAATGCAAAAATAATAACACACCAATGGACAACCCAAAATAGAATAGACAAAAAGTGGGGTTATCAAATCCAAGACTAGTACAGGCATACATGGAACCTAATTTGGAAACAAATGAATAATGGGCATATATGAAATACCTCCTTCAAAGGATCATAAAGAAAAAGCTTTCTTATTAAGATGATTAGCAATGAGCTACCCACGTTAACAAAGCTAGTCACAAGAAGACCAGACTTATACAAACAAGTAAAATGTCTCACATATGGACAGTAGGAAGAGACAATAAAACACTTACTAGAATGTCCAGCACATAAAACTCAATGGCAAAAAACCTGGCAGAAGGGTATGGAAGATATAATACAAGGTTTCAACAAACTCCTGGCAGATAGGAAAAAAGAGTCATAAGAAAAAAAAATAAGTCTGACAGTTGATGATAAAATTAAAAGAGAAGAAATGGATAAGAATTAGCTCAACTGGTGAAAAGGATCTCAAACACTAGTCGGGATATACTTAGCTTCTGTATGGGACTGATTGAAAAGGACCTAATAAATAAGATAGCAGACTCAAAGTGCTATGGAAAGTGAATCATTAAAGAAGCAAAAAAGTGGATAATAAAGATGCAGAAGAAAACATGTAAACACTTCAAAAAGAAAATTTGAAATGTCAGATGCGAAAAGAGGATAGAGTAGGAATGAATATTGGGAATCAATAGAGATAATAAGATTAAAAGGCCGATACATCTACAGAGACAAAGAAACAGGATCAAGGCACCAGAAAATCAGTCATATCATGTATCATTAAAAGAAGAAAAAATAGAAAATACAATACTCAAACAGGTCCTGCAAGATGAAGTAAAGTATGGGATAAAATGGTTGGATTTTAATCTCTGTTAGAACTTAAAAGAGTGATCTGCAGTAGTGATTTGCAGGCAATGATGTTAGAAGTTGGAAGGGTATTTACCTGAACTCCTAATGGAGTAATAAATTACTCTCGAAGTTGTACTTAGAAAGGTAAAACAACCAATATGAGTGAGTTAGTTAAAAAATTAGCTTTAGTGCCTCATATTATATATACAGTTTACAAATATTTAATAAAGTATATGTAACTAGCTTGACAAAGGGCAAAAAAAATAATAATAAATACTGTAAATAAACTATTATCAATTACACTCATATACTCTAATAATATTCTTTATAATTAAAACAAAAAGTATTTAAATATATTCTTCTTTAACTAAGCAAGTTCTTTATAAAATAAATATAATATTAAATAGTATATAATAAACAATACAAATTAATAATTTAAGTAATAAAAAAAACTTTATTAAACAGAAATTAATATATTCAAACTTTTATTTCAATTAGTTAATATATTTAATAAACCTTTTTTATTCTAATCAAGAAAACTTTTCTATAATATAATACTAATAATTGCAATAAAAAAATCAGTATATTAATAAAAAAATAAATATTTTAAATATTTTTTTTAAGTTTTATTTTTATTTTAAAAATAATTAAGTTTTTTAAATATTATTAAGCTAAATAATATTTCAATTAAATAATTTTTTTTTTGTAAAAAAATTGTTAAATAAATTAAAAATCTTTTTTTGAAAAAAGCTTTGAGTTTTTTTTAGTTTCTACTTTATTAATTTATTACTTTTTAAAATAATCTATAGTAACAAAATATTAATAATTATTCTAATAGTTAAAAATCAAATATTAAATGACTAAAAAAATATAATATTATTTATAAATTTGATTTAAAGTATCTAATTGAAATTTAGTTTTCTTAGTTTGAATTAGTTTAATAAATTTGACATATTTTTTAAATAATATTATTATTTAACTAAAAATGTATAATAATAAATTAATTATAAATTAGAATTATTGAACACTAAAAACTCTTTCCGCAAATCCCTCAGATCCTTAGAAATTTCCTTTTTAGGCAATACACCCAAGGAAAGAGACAACAT